>QFEI01001607.1:0-36809 GCA_003316145.1 Neoboletus magnificus | reverse complement strand
GGTGATGATGGCAGCCATCACATCCGATGCCATACACGTCGTAGATTCGGTCTCCTGGCCGTGTGGCAAAAACGATACAAAAATTAGAAGAGAAACATCCCATAACTACACACGAAAGAGGGGAGACAGCTTCCGACAATGGGAGCGCATTGCCAGCTAGCTCGAGTGGTTATTTTCTTCAAGCCATTTTCGCACCTCCTTCTTGTTAATCATGCGCATCACCTGGAGACGTTCCTCCTGCGTGCGATCCCGATAGAGTCGCATAATCTGCCCACATATGCTCCACACGTCATCCCAGGCGGCGTCGAACAAATCCCACCAACAGTTGGGTGGCGTGGAGGGAAGTGAGATACCCAAGTGGCGCACGGCAAGGAGGATCGCAGCGCTGACAATAGTTGGGACGGCATACAGTGCGTATGCCGGTGTTTGCAGTCTAGGCACACGTTCGCATCAAGGCTCACAAGTGCCAGTCAAATCACGCACGCGTCATTCAAATAGCCCCACGCCTTTGCGCACGCGTCCTTGTGATTCATGAGGCCGAGCACGCGGAGATAATTAATGAGCGTGCCGTAGGGCAACACGACGTGGACATTGAACCCGAGGCGTTTGAGAATCTGCATTTCGGCGACGACGATGGCGTCTTTAAGGTCGTAGAACGTGTTACCGAAATACGACATGGGAGCATATTTGAACTGTTCAGCGTTCATTTGTGAGGCGGGCGGGGTGAGGGTGTGTGTGTTGCGTTGGAGGAGGAGGTCGTAGATGTTGATGAGGTCTCGGATCCGAAGCGGACACTCTTCGAGTTTCGACGCGAGATAGAGCGCGCCCATGCCCACGTCCTGTCAGCGGAGGGGGTCTGTGAAGATCAAAGGCGGAGACGGGAGGGAAGAGCGATGCCTGACCCCTATGCTGAATTGCTTCATCGAGGACGTATACCAGAAACGCTGGTATAGGATCTGAGCGGTAGCGACGGCCACCTGCTTTCTGGGACGAGAGGCGCGTTATGGGTGGTCATGGAGGTGGTCCCGACACGCACTGTTTGAGAAGGATGCCGGCTTCGTGTATGAGTTTACACCCAAACGCTCTGAGATCCTCTTCGAGTTCTGGTGGGATACCATCTTCGCAAGACGGTGTGCGTTCGATTTGGGCGAGCGTCGCGAGCGGGACGAGGTCGGGGGCCGCCATGACGGTGGCTTTTTGGCGAGAGAGACTGTGGTATGTAAAGCCCGCCAAACAAAGAAACGACTTGGCGTCCGAAAACGAAGTACTATCGCCTTCAGGTCAGTCCACATGTCAAATCTCCCCGCCAAACCCGAGTTCTCGAGAACGGCGAACGCGTGGCCCGAACCAGGAGACGACCGGCGACCTAGTGGTCCCGGGCGCACATCACCAGACCGGTACGCTCATCAACGGGACGACAGAGACAGGGACAGAGATGCACGGGACCGCGAACGCGGGAACCGTTCACGGTATGCTCCCAGTGGGCAAAGGTCGCCTCTCCCCCCACGTTCCGCGGATTCCTACATTGCCGGTTCTCGTGATACTTATCATGGGAGGGAATACCGCGGCTATGATGTTGCCCGTGGCAGAGACGACCGCAGGAATGACTGGGATCGAGACAGGGACAGAAACAGAGACAGGGACAGGGACAGGGATAGAGATAGAGACAGAGGCAGAGGCAGGGATCGGGATTGGGGACACTACAGACGAGACGACACCTGGACAGGCCGGAACGACTATAGTCCAAACCGACCCACGTCGAGTCGAAGAGGATATGGTTCCAGGGAAAGTGAGTGGCGCGGTCGGGATGACTACAGAAGAGAAAGAAACAGGGAACGAGGGAGGAGCTGGGACCGTGACGATCAACGGCCCAGGGATCGCGAGCATGACAGACGACCCGCTTCCCCAACCTACCGCCCTGCACCACTATCGCCTCGCCGTGGTGAGTCCATTGTCCTCGTGTTGTCACATATATTCACAACGCGTTAGACCATCACCATGAACCTCATTCTCGCCCTCGCCGGGCCCAACCATTGTATCCGTCCCGAGGAAGACGCTCGACTTCCCCACGGAGTACGGGAAGCAGATCTCGCAGATCATCCCCTTTGTCTCGTGCGCGGCCTGAGCCGGTAGATACCCATCAGCCTCGCGATATTCCTCGACCACCGAAAAGCCCATCCCCTCGGAGAGAAAGTCCTAGTCCAAATCGATATCCACGTTCCGTGTCGAGTCCCACACGGTCAGTACCGGAACGCCGATCTCCCGAGCCAGCGGGTTGTCAACGCCACTACCCTGACGAACCTCACAGAGAAACCGTGCCAGGTGGACCGGAATTCCCCGTTAAGGACGCTGTTATTTTGGATGGCGAAATGGAGGTCGATATGACTACGGAGTCGCCTGCTAAAGGAAAGGATCGTTCTGATAACCGAGATGGGGAACTGCCTGGCAAAGCGGAATCACCTGGACGGACGGATTCGCCGTTGGAGTTTCAACAGCAATTGATATCACCTCTTGAAACCGTTGTAATGTCATCAAGCGAGGCGGCTGTCACAACACCATACCTGCCAACTATTCCGAGGTACGAGAGGAAACCTAGGTTTAGCGCCGCATACGAGGGCGAGGCGAGTCTGTCTAATCAAATTGTGCTGATTGATAGCTCATGATAAGACTTTTTTCAGTACATCCGGTTGGAGGCTCATCGCGCCCATGGGGGAGCCGAGTGTCGGCGCTGCTTGAAGGCCAGCCGTCGAGCGTTTCACGAACTCGAGATGACCACGCTGGACTTGCGTGCTGCGCAGCATCGGCGAGAGCTCGCGGAAGCACACCGTAAAAAGGCACACCATGGACAGCTTGGAATTGATGCCGAGAGTGTGCAGCGAACAAATGATCGTGATCGTAATATGTAGTACATACATTAACGCGAACACGAGATTTGATTACACACGATGTGCGTCCGAGATGGATCGGAGGGCAGCGCACAGAAGAAACCGTGGTTCTGAAACTGAGCGATGAGTCAGAGATAGACACGGAACGCCGCAGGGACGTGCCAGCATTGCCTCAAACAACTCCGTGGCTGACATGTTGAGCTGCGGCGCGCGGTGGTAAGACGACTGATCGGACGGTGGGAGAAGATGACTGCTCACAGTTACACACTGCGGGTGGTTCTCGCCGGGACGGCCAGCCCGATAGAGGGTGGAGGTAGGCGAATCCCGGCGGCTGTCAAAGGTGTATTGCGCGCGGGGATTGTGCTAAGTGAAGCGATGAAAAAACAAAAGGAGACGCGGAAGAAAAGAACTGACCGAGATGAAGGCGTGCAGGACGGCCCTGGGGTCGGCATTGGCGTTTGGCATTGGCGGGGAATGGAAGACGACCGTGGCCCCCTATGACGTATGGGGTTGTGGCTAGAGGGCGATCCTCACGGGCAGCGAGACCAAGGTGGGGGGATGCATGTGGGTGATGCTCGGTATGATACAAGTAAGGTATGGCGTAGGTATGATGCAAGTACATATATGCGGCATGTATGCGAGATGCCACCTGGTCATCAGACGGGTGTGGGTAGCAGCGTGTAAAAGTGTGACAAGAACGACGCTGGAGCGAGACAAGATGTGAGAGAACGGATGAGCGGGAGCGGAAGGAGAGACCTTTGTGAGAGAGGGGAGAGATATGCACGCATATAGGCAGACTATGTGCGGGAGCGGTTGTTGCCAGAGCGATGAGCAGGGGAGGGGTGATCCCTGGGACGGTGGACGAGACGAGACATCCGACGCTGGGTACCGGGACGGCGCTTTGGTTGTGGGTGGGGGTCGTCGTCAGTGTCGCGTCTCCGTTTCGGGGGACGGTGGGTGTACGGGGGATGGGAGAGGTCCTCGTCGGTGTCGGGCAGATCGAACTGGAGGAATGTCGGGGAGTGGTAGGGGAGTGGACGGGGTGCGAGGAGGGGGACGTCACACACGACCCGGACGGCGTCCGGTGCGGGGGAGGGGGATGTGTCGGTCGAGGAGGAGGAGCAGGTGTCGGACGGGGAGGGGGGGAAGGGGCGGGGAGAGAGAGGGCAGGGCCACTGGGGGAGGAAGTTGTCGAGGGGGGAGAGCATGGAGAGATCTGAGGGGGTCCGCCATTCTCCAGGGGGTTATAACCGAAGAGGGCCACGCTACGTAATTCGTCCGACCATCACAAGGCACGTGCTCAACCAGCACCTCCTCCTCCGCCGCATCTCACGTGGCTCTCCGACCTTCGCAACGGCCGTGTCGACGTGGGTCCGTTCCCAACCGCAGTGCCGCACTCCTCACCCCGCCCAGGCAGTCCCCGTTCGACCCCGCCTCGCCGCACGCCCACCGTCTCTCCGGGGGACGCTTCAAGAGGGACGTCATGGCGTGGCTCACAGCCAAGGGCTTCTGATGCCCTCCCTGCCATGCCACACCAATCCCCGCTTGGCTCCCATCCATGCCGTTGCCGGCTTTCGTCGGTTTCACCGCGTTATATATACTGTCATTAAATAGCCGTCATATCCCTGTCTTCGACCCCTTGCCCGCTGTGCATGAGACAACAGTCGATCGCACCCCAGCTCTCACACTCAGGTCCACTATACCTCTTGTAGAACGTACCTGCGCTGACAAGTGTCAAGTGGAGTCATTGTTCCGAGCGCTGCGCCCAAGGCAGCCAGATTGAGACACGCCCCGTTATCGCACTCGGGCCTTTCCCGTGCTCGTAATCGTGTCTGATGCGCCATACTCGTGTGCTTTCCGTTGCGATCCAATGTGTGACCAGCCTTCGCTTCGCCTGGTCTCATCTGACTCGAATATCTCCATCAATGTGTACTCCTATTAATTTATTTTTCAACCCAACGGAGCGATTGTTTCCGTTCCCGACTGACTCCTTCCATCCACATTTCCTTGATCCTGCATCCTCAGCATGGCCGCCCCTGTGCCCGCGACGTCCTCTGCACCCTCTACAAACGGTCTCGCCACCAGTGCAGTCAGTGGTCCGGCACCGTCAGCAGCACCCGCTCGCTCTGCCCAGCGTGATGGCGGAAACACCAGCCTCGGTACCTTTGGAGTACGTATCAAATCGTCTCCACCCTTATCCACCTTCATGTTCCGCAGGTCAAGTCCGGTTTGGCACAGATGCTCAAGGTGCGTCTCGACACGCCTCCACACCGCCCACTATTCCGCTTCCATCATCTCGCCTGTACGTGACTATTAATGAATCATTCGACATCTGTTAGGGGGGCGTCATCATGGACGTCGTCAATGCCGAGCAGGTAACGTTCTATGGCTCACAATTCTCATCTGCTCGAGCTGATGGACAACGCCCAGGCTCGCATCGCAGAAGAGGCAGGTGCCTGTGCTGTCATGGCACTCGAACGCGTTCCCGCCGACATCAGAGCAGAAGGAGGCGTCTCACGAATGGTCTCATCACATATCACCCCTTTTCCTGCACGCCCACCTCACCTTATATCGTAGAGCGACCCTGCGATGATAAAGGACATCACCAACGCCGTCACCATCCCCGTTATGGCCAAAGTTCGCATCGGTCACTTTGTCGAGGCGCAGGTACGCCTAATTTCGTGTTCAGTTTTATTCATATCTCCCATCTGTGCGCGCTCGGGCCTAGATTCTTCAAGCGATCGGCGTCGACTACATTGATGAATCAGAGGTCCTGACCCCCGCGGACGAAGAACACCACATTAACAAACACAGTTTCAAACTTCCCTTCGTGTGCGGTGCCCGCAATTTGGGCGAGGCATTACGACGTATCTCCGAAGGCGCTGCGTTCATCAGGACAAAGGGTGAAGCAGGCACTGGAAACGTGGTCGAGGCCGTTCGTCACCAGCGCACCGTCATGGCCGAGATCCGCAAGGCAAGCGTCATGAACGAAGAGGAACTCTATGCGTACGCAAAAGACATACAAGCCCCGTTCCATCTATTAAAGGAAGCTGCCCGTCTGAAACGGCTCCCCGTGGTCAACTTTGCCGCTGGTGGTATCGCAACTCCCGGTACGTACACGGTCACATACGGCTGTGTGAGTCCATCTGAGGTCCCGTGTCAGCGGATGCTGCGCTCATGATGCAGCTTGGTTGCGACGGAGGTGAGTTGATACCTCATTAACGCTGATCGCGCGTATCAATGATGTCCATCCAAGTATTTGTCGGATCTGGTATTTTCCACGTACGTTGGCACGGTGCCTTGTTTGATTTGAAATCTAATCGTCTCCATCATCCCAAGTCTGGCGACCCGGCCAAGAGAGCAAGGGCTATCGTCCAAGCTGTACGTTTTCCCGCATTTCTACGCGTCGTACGCGCTGACCCGGAAACTCCAGGTCACACACTATAACAACCCGAAAGTTCTCGCCGAGGTACGGAACGCAGACAAGACAGAATTGACAAACGCTTGACACGTTCCCCACAGGTTTCCGAAAATCTCGGAGCACCCATGGTCGGTCTTACGATGTAAGTCCCATCAATCGTAAAAGCAACTCGTACAAACAGGCATTTCTCATTTCTCCGTACAGCGACGCGAGCATGAAAGGCGGACGTCTCGCAGAAAGAGGTTGGTAGATGAAATCAGATGTACAAACTAGATCACATATAAAACATCTTCTTCAACATGTTCCTGTGGGCTCCCTGGAAGCCAGCTTTCCATCGGTCGAGGTTGAAGCTACTTTTACCAGAGGTGACTGAGGCAGAGCTGTCATCGAACTTGAGCTCAGGGGGGAAGTGGAAGTTGGCACGACCGCAAACAAGCTGTTACAAGGGTCAGCACGCTAGCAGCCACTCGCAACCAATTCACATACATCGGCATCTGCGGATCAACGTGAGTTGCAGACCAAGACGACTTTTTACAGGCACACTCACAGTACACGGGAGCCGGAATGGAAACGGATCGGGTCGCCCGAGCATAGGCGTGACACAGCGTAAATGAGAGCTCCTGCAAACTAAGGGCCGAAGCTCGGTCACTGACGTCTGTCTCCCTTATCATACCACGATCTCACCTGTCGGTGTTGTTCGAGAAATTTTCGTCCTGGATGACGATATAATGGGAAGGCCTGCTCGCTGGAAAAGCGAACACGAATGTGAAACGCAGAGGTCGATAACGCCAAGTTACTTACTTCCCAGCAAACCACCATGAGATTGCAGGTAATAGTCCTTGGCAATGGGGTTTCCGATGCCCTGGTCAGCAACAAATCCAGCCGGGCAGTTCCCGGATCTGTCTGCGTCCCGCCTACAACACCATAATTTCGATGCAAAGCACAGCTAGATGAGAACTTACTCGTTTTGTGGGAAGAATCGAACGTGGTGACTAGAAAGCGTTGCGTTTAGCAAAGCCAGAAGCAAAGATTAAATACTGACCGTTTGCCGACAACGATAAAAGTCACCTTGGGCTTTGATTCGCGTGGTTTCCTCAGCCTCCAAATCTCGTCAACAGCGGCTGGGCAAGGAAACAATTAATTGTGCTCCGAATAAGGAGGTGAAACCAACCTTTGATGTCCTGGATCTCCTTCTCCGCAACCTTGGCATATTCACCCTCAGATAACCCATCGCGGAAAAATACAAGTCTCTCAGGGGCTCTACGCCACTCTTCGCCAAAATCATCGAGGGCTTGCTATTATGCAATTCAGGTGTCTTGGTCAAACTATCCAAATAATTTTGAGATTCACTCACAAATACCATGTATCGTAGTCGATCTATTGTCTCCAATCGTGGTGGCTGAATGGACGTGTATGCATTGTACTTCATTCCTTGCTGGTCATAGGAGGCCACAAGTGCAGCAACGGAAGGTTGATCATGCACACCGGGTGGAGGGTGACCCACGTCAGCCCCTGTTTTCTGTCAGCTAAATTTTCTACATTGAAGGCCGAAAGTTTAGAATCACCCATGATGATGAACGGTTTTTCAGCAAGATCCTTTAATGCCTTGGATTGGGGTACTGCATTAACGCCACCCAGTTTTGCATTGATCCTTCAGATAGGAATGTATCAGGGGCTTGTGCAAGGAAAAGCCCAATACCTACTTCATTGCCACATTATTACAATACTGATCATTGGCCCGAGCGATCTTGTCGACACGCTGGACAAAGTCAAGGGAACGGAAAGGAGTAATTATAGAGTCAAGACTTACGACACATTGTGTGACAACCTGGAATAAATTTATGATATTATGTGGTCTGTGAGGTATTGAACCACTTACCCCTTCCTGGACATCTCCATGACGTTTTACTTGAAATCGGATTTCCGGGGCGGATGGTGGAAGAATGACCAAAATCAGGTCAGGCTGTGGAGCATTATGCCTCGAAGTGGCCTGTCTAGCAGCTTGAATTAAATCCTACATACATATGTGAGGCGCAATAATTGTCTTAAATGAGAAAATACTAACTTGAGTTACGTTGCTTCCATTCCCGTTAATGTAGACCTGGAGAGGAGCCATTGCTTCTAGAATTCAAATTATGCGTACGTGGAGAAAAGCAGAGAACTTACACATCCCTAACAAGATCGAGTGAGAAAATATAAGGACAGTAGACACTGAATCTCACATACCTAACTTTTGGCAGTTCTCCGCAATCATCCTCACGAACCTCTCATTTGCTTGTCTATCCCTGGCTGGATTGGGACTATAGTCGACAACAGCCCAGCAGCCCACGTTTTTTGCCTCTTTGAACTGTTGATTTACTGCATTCCAGGCTCCAAACTTTGGGGTCTAAGGTAAGATAAGTAATGAAATTCACTTTTCTTGAAAAGATAATTTACCAATAATTGGGGGCCGTTGTACTTCATCGGGGGAGTCGAGAGAACTTTGCCATCAATGAGAGTGGGCGTCGTAGACACCACCATCTCAGCATCTCTCACAAAAGGCGATGAGGCATAGTCCAAGGCCTCATGGGAGCATCCAGGAGTTAGGGATGTACAACACGTCTAACGCAAGCACTCACCGCTCCGGTACCTCCAATTCCACGGCGGATGGCGTCGAGCCGAGCCTTGGGCTTGTCGGAGGTGAATTCAACCATCTTCTTGGTCAATTCTTGCGGCAGCCTGCGCGTAAATCGTTGATTTGGCGCGACAATGCACAGCTCGATGGGCACAATGCTGCCGCCGCCAATTCTGACACCAATGGCATCCGGATACCTGAGCGTAATGTTGTATGCTTCCCTAAAATACGCCTATTCACAATAACCAATGAATGCAAAGAAACAGACACGACGTAAAATGTACCTGGACTGTTGTGCTCTGCGTGACACCTTCGCCCCTGTCTTTATTCCACTCAAATTGCTCGAGTCCGCCGCGAGGTACAATCGACTCGATCTTCTTCCTGCCCTTGCGGTGCGTAAATGTGATCAATAGCCCTTTGAAGAAATTTTTGAGCCTCGAAAGCTCGGGTCCTTCGCTCAAGTTGAGCGCGCGAGGATGGGTCGTCCCCAAGAACCCAAGGGCAACTTCGGGCATGGGGCCTTCTTGATAACTAGAACGGGTAATCAGCAGGCTTCTAGGATTGTGGAAGGGACTTACACAATGCCGCAAGATGTGTCAATGTTCACCTGAAGCGCTCGGAGCGTGGGGCGAACACTCCTACACACCAATTAGTGATAACACTCGTATTCGTCATCGAATACCAGAAAAGACGTACTGGTAATATCCTTTCAAAATCTCGAGACCGCCCCCAAGAGCCCTACTGCCGGCTTCTCGACAGAAGAAAGCTTTCACATTGTTAGGATATTTGCTAGGCGATGGTAAACATCGACAATTCGAACGCGCGTCTGTTTCCGGGGATGACTCACAGATTGGGACCCTGACGCACGATGAGTTGAATCAAGTTGAGCGCAACGGCTGCGCGGGGGGTGAGCTGCGTGGTACGGCCATCGAGGAGGCGTTGGAGGTCCCTGACACGCCATACATAAATAGTCAGTTAGATGGGAACCCTGCTTACTCGAAGGTGATTGCCGCCGCATCGACGCGCTTCAGAGTCACTTGGATGACACCCCGCGCTGGACCTGGACCTTCTCTGGGGGGGCGGTCCGTCATGTTTACATCGAACTATCAGGTTGTGTGATCAGTACGCTACGCGTTCACCGACCCTCTGATCGACTCACGGTAGCTGCATTACCAAAGGAGAGCACGATGGAAGAGTACGCAATCGCATCGCTGTCATATATGGCCTTGGGCTTGAAGATGTCCGGTTGGGTGTGATTTTGAAGTCTCTCGAAGACCTCGATGCGTCGACGCGCATCCTGCGATACCCTTTCGTCGCCAAACGCTGGGAAAATAGAAAACACACATGAGGGGACCGTGGTACATGACACTGCGTGGGCTCGTAACACTCACATACTGCATGCGTGACACGCACGCGAAGAAGTGATCGGAACGATCAATGGCGCGTGTGGTGACGACGTGTGAACGGAGCTCACCGTCATACTGGTAGTACGACTTCTTGGGAAGCCCAGTGATCTTGAACGAATTCGTAGCGACCCGGAGCGGCCGTGGGCCTTGGGGTGGGCCGCTGGGACGAGACATGGGATAGATGAAGCAAGATTTAAAAAAGTGAGATTGATGGAGGGACCGAACTGATGAGAGGGCGAGGGGTAGGCCTTATGTAGCGATCGATAAGAAGGAAGCGGACGCATAGATGATCGTCTCATCTCTACATACATACAATACCTAGCAGAGACGAACTCAGTCGGGATCATTAAATTCGTCGCACCGATCTCATTTCACGCATGGTAAAGGCTAGTATTAAAAAGGACAAGCAACAGACGGAGACCAGCTTTAAATGGAAACCAACACTGTCCAACTACACTTCAGCAGTACTCCGGAGAGAAGGTTATATGTAAATGAAGGAATATCGCTCCTATTGTACCGCACGCGTGATGCTGACGATATCCTCGAATGAAGTTGATGGATGTCAAACAAACGTAAACCAGCTCTGCTAGTACACCACAGGTGTTCCCATTCAGCAGCATCCGCCGGACTGCTGCTGCTGTACAGATTGGCCAGGAGTGACGGTCGAAGACTTTGCCCCACCGGCGGGTGTCGACGTGGACCCCATTCTGAAAAGAACTTTTGGTGTATCGTCATGATGAACCGGGAAATTACCTACCTATCTTTGATTTGCTTGGCCATAGTCAAGAATGCTTGCTCGACATTCGTTGCGTTCTTGGCCGAGGTCTCCAAGAAAGGGATGGTCAATTGATCGGCAAATTCCTGAAACAAAGATGAAAAGGGCGGACAAGGGCATACAAATAAAAAAAACCATTACCTTTGCCACGCTGTACTCGACCACCTTCTTGCTTGTAAGGTCGGACTTGTTCCCTACCAACAGTTTGTTAACACCCTCCGACGCATATCGGTCAATTTCCTGAAGCCATTGCTTGACATTCGTGAAAGTGTCTGAGAGATCCGGTTAGCAACCATCGTTGAGCAAAGGTGATCAATCGTACCATTGTCCGTGACATCGTAAACGACGATGATGCCGTGAGCACCTCGGTAGTAAGACGAAGTGATCGTACGGAAGCGTTCCTGACCTGTTTCACAATTGTGAGGCAGAGTGTGTAGAGGGTTAGAAGAGAACGCACCGGCAGTATCCCACTGGAATGTGGATATGATGCGGTCAGTAATGTTGGCAAGGGATAACGTTAAATTCAAAGTGGGATGGCTCATGGATAACGTTGTAGCGCAGGAGGAACAACTGAACAAACCCCGAGATAAAGAAACTAAAAGAAAGACCCACAATCTGGAGCTTTACGGTCTTTCCCTCGAGCTCGATAGTGCGAATCTTGAAGTCTACGCCAATGGTGCTGATATAGCTCTCCGTGTATGTATCATCTGCAAACCGAAGAAGCAAACAAGACTGGAGGCAGATGAATTTGAGCAAATTGACATGGATTGCCACAGGGCAAAACGAACCTTTCCAACACCAGAGTCGCCGATGAGGAGAAGCTTGAAAAGGTAGTCGTATTCGCTGGTATGCATGGTGAGCGTTGAAGTCGAAACGAAAGGGACTTTGGACGTTGAGGTCGGTGGTTGAGTTGGCCAAGAGAAGGAGGAGCTGTGTACTGCGTGACGCGTGGCCAGGGCGTGACTCTACCGACAAATTGTAAAAAGGCTGCACCGCCACACCCCCTCCCAGTGCCCCTCGGCCTCAAACCGGCTGGCACTCACTTTCTGCCGTTCTCGCCGTTGTGAGACATCCCAACGGTCCTCGATTCATCGTTCAGTTGTACAGTGCAGATCCGGCCTTATATGACTGTGATAATACAGACAATAATCATGGCAATTTGGGTTCTGGAGGAAAGATGCTGTTCTACAAATACGTTGGGGGCATACGCTGCCGTTCGGGTGTCTGTTTTATCCCTGGCGGTTCGGCGAGCATCGCGAGCACTGCACTGGGACATTTATCTCGTTGGTCTGTGATGTTAGACGATAGGAAGACTCTAGTCTTCTGGCGACAGACCATGACACCTGACACGTGACCACTATACGACAACACGTTCGGTACACCATCGCAACTTTATCGTGTTTTTTGTCTGTTACCTTCTTGTGAGCCCAGCTTATTGTTCAAGTACGTTCGAACAGTTCTAGGACCATGGAGCCATCATATCAAGCCGGTGTTCGCCGACCGGACGTGAAGAAGAAACTTGTCGTAGTGGGTGATGGTGCGCGGGATAGTTTGTTCGTCCTTCGCAACATCATTCAATGATATCATACTAAGGCGGGTGCGGAAAGACGTGTCTCCTCATCGTATACGCGGAAAACAGGTTTCCAGAGGTGCGCATACATCCACACCTACTCTCGGTTCTGAGGCTCAGGGAGCGGCTGCTGGGCAGTCCTATATACCAACAGTATTTGAGAATTACGTGACGCAAATTCAGTTTGATGGAAAGCTAGTGGAACTGGCACTTTGGGATACTGCAGGGCAAGAAGAATACGATCGATTACGACCGCTGAGTTACCCGGAGAGCGACGTGATTCTCATTGTCTTTTCAATCGATTTCCCGGTTAGCCTTGGAAATGTCCAAGATAAGGTTTGCATTTCAACCACTCCCTGCAATAATCTACACGCCCTGAACTATGGTTTCAAGTGGTATCCCGAGGTAGCACATTTCTGCGAAGGAACACCCCTCATACTGGTTGGCACAAAGATCGACCTACGACGAGACGACCAAACGCGACGTATGCTCAGCGCACAGGGGCAGGTACCAGTGTCGGCCGAGCAAGGCGCCAACGTGGCAAAGGAGATTGGGGCCAAGTACATTGAATGCTCAGCAAAGACTGGTACTGGTGTCCAGGATGTCTTCAACCTTGCCCTCAAGGAAAGTATGAGAGGTCGTTGGGGAAAGATGGTGAAACAACGGCGTTGTGTAGTTGTCTAGCTCGATGGCGTATGTTCAGACTGGGCTGCCGCGCCGCCTTGCTTAGGGTATTTGTACGTACAGATCTTTCTTGCTATTGCATCCTTGTCACGTTCATAGATATCCATGAACAATTTTATTGTTCTTTAAGGTGACAGGACTGGAGCGCGGTTGCAACTCTCCAGGAGCAGTATACTAGCCACAGAAATGCTACGAGAACGAGAGTCGCGGTCCCCATCTCGACGAGAAACAGGTCATGCTTGGAAGCCACAGGGACCTGAAGCGATGCGTGATACGGCGACGCGTTTGGTACGGAGAAACGTGCCAGCGAACTGAGCATGGTCGAATTTGCTACCGGTGACTCGGAGGAAAACGCAGAGGATACATATGCTGAGGTAACTTCAAAATGTGGGGGGTAACATTCTACACATCATACGCACCAGTTTTGGGGCAAGCCCAGAAGCACGTGGGGGAAGATACTGAGATTGACTGGGCCGAAGTCTGAGCCATGCTTGGTTCGCCATACCGTACGTGGACAGGAATGTCTATAGTAACTTGATTCTGGCGAGCATCGGTAGGAGTAGCATTTATGAGCAGCAGAGAATTGACAGCTTGATTAAGAGCAAACGCGGGGAGCTCCAGGTTTGATTCACCCCAGAACTCAAAGGAGAGATGGCGGTCTACGAGCTCATATCTGTCAATGATGATACTCTGGGAAAATGTATACTGGGCAAAGAAAGAGCAAGCTGAATCTGGAGGATCCAATGCAATTACTGTAGACAGGGTCGAGTGGAATCCACGGTGCGGTTGGAGGGAATGTGAGAGCACTGTCGAGGACATCAAGGACACTGTACCCTGGACGAGTTCGCACGCGTGGCTAAAGTTGACGAGAGTGGATAAATTAGACTGTCTTATTAGACTCGACCCTTATCAAACAGACGTCGTCGGAGACGCAATGGAAGACCGCAAATCCACTCAATTCCCACCTATTGTTGTTTCCCAGGATCCCCCGCAGCCACTTGGAGTCCTCGACGATATGCAGATTGCGGATGGCCTCGTCGACGATGCCTTCCTTACGGATCGCGCACACCCCCCGGCCATCTTTGGTGCTGGGGGTCCCATGTACGTCCAGATCCTCACCAGAAGCAGAGGTTAATCCCCATGTAACGCACACAGGCTGAAGCAGTTCGATGAATCTACTGCATCTAGTCGCAAAGGCTCTCAGGCACCAACCCCCCCGCGCTCTGTAGTAGGCATCGGAAACAAAGGTATGTGATCATAGAACATCCATCATGCTCAGCCTATCAACAAGCACCACAAGTCGCGAAGCCGGACTATTCTGAAGCCAAGATCGTGCTTGCTATGGTACACTATTCTCGCCTGGTCCTACGCTGAGGCTGACGGTGTCCAGGTTGGACTACCGGCCCGGGGAAAATCATACCTCAGTAATAAGCTCATGCGATATCTAAAGGTTGTAATTCCCATATCCTTCATGGTCTGTTTGCTAAGCTGGTCCTTAGTGGCTAGAGTATGAAGTTCAGGTAGACAAGTTTGTGAATCGCTGGATAGACACGTACTAAAACCCTTCATGAGGTTTTCAATGTTGGGCAGCTACGCCGCTCCCGTGCCAAGCAAAAGGCATTACAGTTTGTATTAATGACCATTCAACATTTATGAGCTTATGCTGTCTATCAGGAGCGGAATCAAAGAAGATCATACAGCGAAATACTTTAGTCACAACAATGTCGAGGCAACCAGGATCCGGGACAAGTTGGCAGAAGATAGTCTGGAGATGCTAATACAGTGGCTGAAGAAGGGCGGTAATGTAGGTATACATGGTGAGATATCACTTTGGGCTGTTCCGCACGCCGGACACTGAGCATCGCGCAGACGCTACCAACAGCACACGAAGTCGGCGGCAAGTATCATGTCATCACCACCCTTCGTTGAACTTGATTGGCAATGCAGAGCTAAAATCGAAGCCCGAGTTTCCAAGGAAAAGGGGATCCATGTCATATTCATCGAATCCGTCTGCAATGATCCTGCTGTGATAGCGGCTAATGTGGCTCTCAAAGTTTCTTCAGGCGATCCAGATTACAAAGACCTCCCGAAGGAGGTCGCCGAACGTGACTTTATCAAGCGTATCAAGGAGTATGAGGCCGTTTACGAGACCATTACGGAACCCGACCTCTCGTACCTTCGAATAACTGACGTCGGAAACGAGGTCACTCTCTCGCGTATCAATGGGTATCTGCAAAGTCGCATCGCCTTTTATCTCATGAATCTCCACGTGAAACCCCGGAGTATCTTCTTTTCTAGAGTAAGACCTTCTCCCAGGTTCAACAAACAAAGCGAGCTGAGAACTGGAAGTAGCACGGAGAAAGTCAGTTCAACCTTGAGGGGAAAATCGGTGGAGACTCTTCACTATCCGAACGTGGCCTTCAATATGCTAGAGCACTCCCGGAACTCGTCCGTAAACATATTGGCCACGCGGCATTGACTGTGAGCCTATCTTTCTTCCGCCAACAATATTCTGTGTTCATCCCACGAATATCCTCGCAGGTCTGGACCTCTACTCTTCAACGTACGATTCAGACGGCACAGTATCTCCCTTATCCTAAATTGACGTGGAAGTCCTTGGATGAGCTGGATGCCGGGGTGTGTGATGCAATGACATACAAAGAGATCGAGGTCAGTGAGACTATCCTTCCGGCCGAGGAAATGCACTGACCATCGATTAGCAAGCATATCCGGACGACTTTGCAAATCGCGACGAAGACAAGTTTAATTACCGTTACAGAGGAGGAGAATCATACCGCGATGTCGTCGTGCGACTAGAGCCTGTTATCATGGAGCTCGAACGACAAGAAAACATCCTCATCTTTGGCCATCAGGCCATCTTGCGATGCTTGTAGGACCTCCCTATGATTATATTCTTGCCTTTCAACTTAGCCATGGTCTAGATATGCGTATTTCAATGACCTACCACAAGCGGATCTCCCTTACATCAAGATTCCATTGCATACAGTCATCAAGCTAACCCCGAAAGCGTACGGTTGTGACGAAGAAAGGTATAAACCTATACCCGCTTGCTAGTGTTTTGTTGTTGTTGATGGCGCTCCTCCAGGTATACCTTACCCATAGGGGCGGTGGATACCCACCGACCTAAGCCTAGTGCTTCTCAGGTGGAAGTGCCTCTGGCATCTTCTGCACGGGAATATTATGGAAAGTATGTTTAATGGTCCGACTCACACGCATCGACGCTGGATGTCCACTGGAACCTTTGTTGAATGTTTCCCTATATTTCCTTTCCCCTTCCTGCAAGGTTTCTTGCACATCCATTTCCAACTGAATGTAGACTAGGTCGGTAATTCTCCGAACTTGAAGTTTCACAGAGACTTCGGGGAGTTTTGTACTCTGTATTTTCTAACGTGATCGCTGCATTGATCGAAGGCAACTTGTATGTCCACCAAACCACTCCGAGTCCAATGAGGGCGAGTTCTTGTCCGTGATTTAAATCGGATCGTGTATAACGTACTATACGTCATCGCTACAACTTGAGTTCCGGCCCGACCGGACCGACTGTGGCACACGGTAAATGAGAGTCTCCTTTGGACGCAACATCCACAGAGATTAGTCTATGTCCACAATTTTCTGGCCGCATGATGTCTTTTATGACGGTTACTGCTATGGTTGGGTCAAAAATGACACTGTGTGTGTAGCTGGTGTCCTCAATACAAATTCGGTGAGTCAAACCTTTCAGACCTACTCGACCTACTCATGCCAGCTAGCGAGCCGACGCCGATGCAAATCTAGCGAACACCATCCGGTCAAATGATCTCCGAGCTCTTCTTGCTTCGTGTGGGACACCTGCCGTCCTCGCATATGCTTCCTTCTCATCCCGCTCACCGACGATCCCGAGCCTAAAAGATCACGATGCATCGCTGTACTTTCAATTCTATATCACACACTTTACAAGGATTGACGACACCCGCAGAATAAACCCGCACCGTTTCATATACTACCACCGTCATGCTAGAAGCTCCATGAGGTTCTATTCCGCTGAAGTTGACGCACCGGGCCTTCCTCTCATCCTCAACCACGCGAAGACACCTGTGGAGGTGTCGCTTACCCATGACTTTACGCGGAGGAGAGATACAAAACTCAATGTCCCCGAATACCAACTCGTCGTTAATCTGGTGAGCACTGTCTAACTTTTCATGCGCTGTTCCGAATGCCGGCACATAGTGGAACGCAGCAAAATCACTTGAAGAAGCTGTAGAAAACGATCGGGCTCAGTTTTCGAAGCGCAACTCGGGTCGAAATATAAACAAGACTTTTGAGCGACCTCAATGCCATATGACATCTTTGTCACTCCCCGAAGTTTTGGGGGAATATAGCTTTTTGTCAAGATTGAGAGAATTTAGTTTTGCAGGTTCGTCCCATTCTCATCTACGAGAAAGTAAGGCACTTAGCCACTTCAGTGCGACAAATAGAAGGACGAGCGATGATGCTCTATCAATTAACCCAACGGCGGTACCTCCAATCCAACGAGCATATAGCACTCTCGAGTTCCGCGTACAACAGGTATTACAATCGCATGTCAGCGCTTTGACCAACGTGTGACCCCTTGAAGGCATTATAACAGCATCTGGATAATCTTGAACGACTTGATCATTGGTCTGGCATTTCGCCAGTTCCTCTGTCAGAATCGTGACGCGCTTAACGCGATGGTAGCTGATGGTCTCGAGGTACGGGATCCAAGGTTAATGATAATTTGACCCACACTTCATCACCCCTTGATAGAGCACTCTCGCTATTCGCGTCCAACGGGTGTTATTGTGGTTAGATAGCTGGCCCGCTGGCTTGAAACTCAATACGGAGCTTAGCAGATTCTATTCTCATGGGTTCATAGGTCTGATAACACGGTGGACAAGTGGGTATTTATCTTGTTTTTCACCCGCGGTTGGCTCACTTCCCGTCACAGGACTCCTTCATCATAGTCTATCACTGTTACCCGCCATCAGTTTCGTCATAGAGACCACCTGCCTTCTCGGCATGACGATGACCTTATCGTTGTCCTTGGATTTAATCAGCGTTCTCACTGCTCACCTACATGCTTGTTACTTCATCTCCTCGACAATCTATCGACATGTGCTTCTGCTGATCGGTTCGTTGTGGAATCTCTTTAGAGGTGCGGCTCTCTTCTTGGACTTGTTTTACAACATCTCATTCGATGTGAACCTACATTGTAGGCAGGCGATATAACATTCTCCGAAATCGTACGGATCCTTGGGATTATGACGTCGACCAACTGCTGCTGGGAACAATCTTGTTCACGCTGGCCGCCCATCTTTTCCCGACGATCCTAGTTTATTACACACTGTTTGCACTGGTAAGATCTTTCCGTATGTTGGTACAACAATACGATCCTGAGTGTTCTGAATCAGATGCGGCTTGGGATGATTAGTTTGTATGCTAGCTGCGAGACGTTGCTGGCTTTCATGAATCATTTCCCGCTGTTTGCCCTCATGTTGAGGAGTAAAGACCCTCAGAGACTGCCTGGTAGGTGACTGGGTGATACTCCCTCTCGTACTGCGATCTGACGATCAGGAATCCAGGTGATACATACCTGCAGGTAAATCACACTGCCCTTGGTTGTACAGTCACGGTCGAGGTACGAAATATTTCTTTATCGAGGCACGTCTTATTGATCTTCGCAGAGTCATCCACTTCCATATTCAATTGTCTTCGCGCAGTATGGTAGGTTTATTGAATCCCTCTCTAACGTAGAATTGACGTATTCGGCAGCGGGCCTTTGGCGGCGGCTCGCGCGACACTACCATCCAATCCGTCTTGGCAAGAGGCTTCTACGAGGGCAAGTGTTGGACACATTCCCCCAAGCATCTATAGATCCATTGTCGGATCAATGACAGTGTTGATCAAGGGATCCTTGGCGTACGCTCTACGTATCTGCCATTGTCGTTCCTAGCCGTGATTTCAGGGAGGGACCTCTTTTACATCCACTGAGACGCTTACTTTGCCTCCACTTCCACTTCAACAAGCTTGCGCTTATGCATCTCTGCCGCACGCCGGTTGATATCCAAAACCTCTTGTGTATCCGGGAATCCGATATCCCAATAACCAGGTGGGGTCTTTGGTCTGTACCAGTGATGACGATGTCGTGAGATCAGTTGTTTGTGTTCCTCTGCATCATCGGTATTTTCCTTGTTGTCCGATGTGTGGAGGTGGCAAGGCTTCTTGCGCTTTGTTGGCGTCCGCCAGAGTGGCTGTCGCGAAGCTGGTAATGGTCCAACAGCTTCGTAGTACTGGTACGCAAGGGATTCAGTTGACAGAAGATCCCCACCACTGCATCATCACTTGCCTCACGACAGCATTCACAGTCGCTTCCAAGCATACGCTTTCGCTCCTCCCGATTGCGAACGACAGCATCGTACTGAAAGTCCACACCATCATTCCTGTCTCTCCGGATAGAAAACTTGGAGTTGATCGTAGCCATTCCCGACCTGGAGGTACGGATGGTGCCATGACGCATTAATAGACTGCCCATAAAACACGCACGGTACTTGTGCGTATCTTCCTCTGCCTTTGCGAGGCTCAGTTGATGGAATCGACCGAGATGGTTCTGCTTTACACGGCATCTTTGTAAATGGTTCCTGGTCCAAAGCCGTTTTGACAAGTCGAAATCAACTTACCAGTGCTGTCAACGAGTGCTGAGGACTTTTCATCATGATTGATGGACTGCGGCGGATCGTTGTTGCCGCCGGGAGACGAAAGGACCTTGTGTGAGGATCCCCCGTGACATGATTTTCTATGCTGGTGCCTAGATATCGCTGCTACCGGAGGGGAATGAGGACGTCCGACTTTCACGTCGCAAGTGGACTCTTGTTTACGGCCCTTTGTTTCGTGGTCTTGTTCCCCTGCGTGCTCCTGATTCGGTCCAAATTCCTCAAACTGCTTTCGCTTTCCAAGCGCTGATGACCGCGTGTACGCAACTAATTCGCCACCTTTGAGAAATGTCTTGACCTGGTCATCCGTTTCAGCGTCTCGAAACAGCCACCGCTTGAAGTCTCGCCATTTCTTGTAGTCGGCCTTGTAACACTCTGCAGCCCGGTTCTTGGCTTCTAGGAGCGTGTCATATCGAGCACGGAGTGAATCGAGCTCTGCCTGAAGGTCGACGATCTGAGCGCGTAGACTTGCTGTGTCCGTAGGCGGTTCCATTAGGTTTCCGTGCGCGCGAATTTCCATGGACAAGAACGCGTCGTGAGATTAATTCTTGTCACGTGGTCGCGACGTATCTACGTGTCATCTCGCTTATTAGCGCTAAGCGTTGGGACGAGACTGCGAGTGCTAAAGGAATGCCAGCATTGTGCGACCGACGAGGGTCTCCATCACGAATGGATTGGCCGCTCCGATGTTTTCTAGTACCAGTACACTTGTGTTCGCAATAGTGTCATTGGCACGTGTTTTCCCCATTCACATACCGAAACTTGAAGTGTTTCGCGTTGAAGTGATGTCAACGGTGTCTCCCAACTCGACGACACGCAAAGAACAAAAGAACACTAGACTCGATTGACGGTTTCGTTACCGAGTACCGCTTCCAGCCAACGCCAGCTGGCACAAGGTGTGGTCTGCGCTGAGTCGGTTTTCAGGCGCTGTCTCACGGTGGCCAATCGGATCCGTTTCGTCGCCGTGACAAATTCAAAGTGAGCCCACTGCCGTTTGTCTGCGGTGGAAATCTTGTGAAATTGGCCCCTTCTTTCCGATCGCACCCTCCCCCCGAGTCCGTCCTCTCCACTCTCACAGCGAACAACATGGTGGTCATTCCCACTCCTTTGCCAGATAAAATTGACTACACCACTCAGTCCGTGCCTGTACCTGGAACCAAACAGCCCGGCCAGACTGGTGCGCTTCCTTCTCTATTGCTTTCTCAAACGCCTTCGTTTAACCCCTCATACAGTACACTATCGGAGTGGTGATTATTACTTCCACGGTGCGAAATATTGATCGTCTGACGACATCGTAGCCTTGTTCGGATTGTTTGACGCCAACACACCTGAGATTTTCAAGACCTTGCCGGAGATTTTTGACAATGGTTATCTGCAGAATCCAGACGCCAGACTTCTCGGCCATAGACCCGTCATCTCTACACAGCCATTGAAGTTCGGACCGTACGTATGGCAGACCTACAAGCAAGTGGATGCCCGGAGACGCAAAGTCGGCAGTGCATTGCATGAACTCTTCAAGTCCGGCGTTCTCAAGGCAGAGGATCTGGAAGTGGTTGGCATTTGGTCGCAAAATCGACCAGGTAGGTGGTAAGCGGGTGTTTGGGAACGATGGTACGCTGACGAAAACCAGAATGGCAAATCGTTGAACTTGCTCTGCATGCCTATGGCAAAGTCGGCGTCAGCCTATATGACACCCTTGGGGTGGATTCAGTTGGTAAGAACAGAATTCGTTGATGAGCGTGTTTCATGGGCTTACCTTTCGTAGACTTCATGTACGGTGATCTAGAAGACTGACTGTCATTGAACTGACCAGTACTATAGCATCAACCACTCTTCACTCCCCGTCGTATTCACGACCCCAAACCATATACCGACCCTTCTCAAGATGTCTTCAAAAATTCCTGTTTTGAAGATGATCGTCTCGTTTGACCCTCTAGACAAACAAGTACGCCATGCGCTTGTCTCGTGGGGCGAAACCGTTGGCGTGCAGATAAAGGACCTGAGCGAGAGTGCGCTTTTCCTGTTCCTTAGCCCTTCGATTACTCAATGCTCGACCTTCAGTTGAAAGCTTCGGTGAAGCACATCTCATAGACCCTCTGCCCGTGTCCATAGACCAGATTGCATCATTGTGCTACACTTCTGTATGCCTTTATCTACCATCCATGCGATCTCGCCCTGACCCTTGGCCTTACCAGGGAACTACAAACCGTCCCAAAGGTGATACGTTTTCCTAGCATTTTATTATTTTTCTTGTTAATATCCTGGCAGGAGCCATTCTTACTCATGGAAACCTCGCAAGCTCGACTTATTCGAACATGTATGGCATTCCCTATCCTCCGAATTCCTGCCTTCTATCATATCTTCCCTTGGCCCATATATACGAGGTTATTTCTGTGCCTTTGTACTGGGGCCCCTGTCTCATGGATTCTTTCAGCGAGTAGTGGAATTAACAACCATTGCTATCGGTGGTTGTATCGGATATTTCACTGGCGATCCCCTGAGACTTCTTGAAGATGCACAATTCCTAAAGCCCCATTTCTTCCCCGCTGTCCCACGTGTTCTCAACCGAGTCTACCAATCAGCGATGGCTGCCGGCAATGTACCAGGTCTGAAGGGAGCATTATTCAGACTGGCTGTCCGAACCAAACTCGACCAGTTATACACAACTGGTATTAACACGCACCCACTGTGGGACTTTCTGGTGTTTAGCAAGGTGTGTAATATTCCGGATCATAGGTATTTGCGCAGATACAATCCTTTATGAAGATCCGAGCCGTCCTCGGTGGAAATGTGATACTAGTCAGCACGGGCTCAGCTCCAATCAGTGCAGAGGTGATTGACTTTTTGAGGATCGCTCTTTACTGTGAAGTCACTCAAGGTACGCACTCTACTCTTTTATCTCCAAGCATCTCTCATTCCCTTTCGTTTTTCAGGGTGAGTCTGAGAACTTTCGGTTGGGTGCGGAAGGTTAAAGGTTCTCTCAGATATGGTTTGACGGAGAACTGCGGTACTTGCACGCATACCATTCAAGATGACCCAACTTGTGGTAGCACCATTGGGCCCCCTCAACCTGTCAACGAAATAAAACTCGTTGATGTGCCCGAAATGAACTACACGTCCGAAGATAAGCCCAACCCTCGTGGAGAGCTCTGTGTCCGTGGTATGAACTGCTTCATTGGATACTACAAAGGTACGTACCTCAACTTTTACGCAATCACAAGTTCACATGGTATTAGATGAGAAGAACACCCAGGATACTTTGAAGGACGGGTGGATACACACAGGCGATGTTGCAGAAGTCGACAGCCAGGGTCGCTTTAGGATCATTGACAGAGTCAAGGTGTGTATCTCGTGCTCGCGCCTTCTTTCATGATCGACGGATGCATCGTTGTCCCGTTGCAGAACATCATGAAGCTCGCACAGGGCGAGTACGTCGCACTCGAGAAAGTCGAGAACACGTACACTGCTTGTCCAATCGTACAACAAATCTATGTGCACGGCGACTCCTTGCAGTCTTACCTCCTCGCTGTCGTGATCCCCGACCCAGTCGTTCTTGCACCCTTGGTGTCTGCGATATCTGGGATCAGGGTCGCTGTTGATGATACCAAAGCACTGAGGGAGGCAGTGAAAGATCCCAGGGTGATCCAGGAGGTCCTCGAGTTACTCTCCAAGGAAGCGAAGAAGAATCGGCTTGCCGGGTAGGCATTTGCGCACGCTTTCTCGGTCCCACTGCTGACTCATCGGTTCTTCCTTTCCGTTACCTCCAGCTTCGAGTTCGTGAAACGTATTCATTTGAGCATGGACCCTTTCAGTGTCGAGGACAACACATTGACACCGACGTTCAAACTGCGTCGCAAAGACGCCTACGCTAAATTCAAGATCGAACTCGACGCGCTCTACGCACTCGGTGATGTCAACGGTGTACCAGGCAAGTTGTAATTCTTTAGATCTATAATTATCGGAACGGATGGTCGGACCCAGCACAAGCTATCCTTCGATATGTCACCACAACTTGTATCCTACCATATCTATTTGAACCTAACTCGATAGCAATGGGAATATTGCACGTATTTTATCGACAAACTCAACAGCCCTGCTGCATTTGATGATACACAAGTGAAGGTGAAGATGCTAGCTGACAAAAGCAAGTGATATAATACAACGCGCGAGACAGAATGCATTTATGAGACGTCATGAAATGAATATTTTGCACGAACACGGAGATCAAGCGACGGTTTTCTTGCTATGAAGCGAGATTTTGCGAGAGATGGTCGTACTGAAGTATGCGAGGGAAACCATGATGACAACCCATAGATACCCTCCAAGGAGGTTGTTATCGATGGACAAGGCAAACAACGAGCTGAGAACAAAAGAGTGAGCACATGCCAGGCACCCGTTGTAATCATAGGGCCCTCACCTGACCAAAAAGGGGGCGACCGATCGCGCTGAGCACATGGCAAATTGAACGATGCCATTTGATTGACCTAAAGATGCCGGTGAAGGGGAGTTTTCCTTGATGAGAACCATGCTCAACCTGTTTAGAAACCATCAGCCCCGCATTTCCGAGGACCGACGGAAAAGTCAACTGACGAGTACCCGAGCGCACCGACCCTTGAGAACGCGAGAACGATGGCGATGCCAATCCAGAGGGTAGCAGCAGTATAAGGGTCCATCTGATCAGTTTCGTCATCGATACCGCTACGCGCGATGGCATTCAAGATGGGAAGTGCGACATAAGTATAAGGCCACAACCCCATACAGAAGTTGTACATTTTCGCACAGTCAAACGTGCGCAACAGGTATGACATGATGAAGACTTGAATAGCGGCGGATATAGTGCCGGAAGCTGCTAATGAATAACCAATTTGCGATGCCTAACGAAAAAAGTCAGGTCACCTGAAAGGCGGAGCAGAACCAACTCACAGAAAAAGCGAGCCCCCCACTGCGGACGGGAGAATAACAAAACAAGACAAACACGACATCAAAGGCAGTTCCAAGGAAGCTGAGAGCAAAGCCAGACATTGCCAAAGCCCATATGATCGGCAAAGATAACAGCCGCCTCAAATCCATGGGCTTGTCAGGGGACGAAGACTTCGCATTCCGTACACCATCCAATACAGTTGAGTACTTCTCGCCGTTCCGCTTACGTTTGCTTGGAAGGGTCTGCGTAATGGATAGTCAGCGGGACTAGGATGAAAGAATAAGAGTGAGGTGATACGCACCTCCTCTAGGAAAGCAAAGCCAAGGACGACACCAGTGACGGCAATGATAGCTGCGATGAGACATGGGAGAAAATAGGGGTATTCCCTCCAGAACTCGTAATCAAATAACTGCGGGTACTTGTTAGCGGGATGTGAGAATGATCCACCGATTAACGGGCTAAAATTGAGAGGAGGTAATGAGAGGGATTAAATTTATCCGGGATCAGTGAACCAACCCAACGATGGAACCCAATGGCCAGATAATGCCATAGATAGGGAACACAATGGCCTGATTACTAGCATCAGTGATTTCGCCGAGCACCGAGTGGATGACAGCGATGTTCCCAGAAGCCAGGCCCCCTGTCGACATGTTAGCAAGGAGGGCAAGGGGGCGCAAAGGAACTGACCGATACAACGGGCAATGAGAACTGCTGCCAGCGATTTTGAGAGTCCGAACATCAATGTGGTGGCCGCAATGCCTAGAATACCCACGAGAA
This sequence comes from Neoboletus magnificus, assembly GCA_003316145.1. NCBI lineage: Eukaryota > Fungi > Basidiomycota > Agaricomycetes > Boletales > Boletaceae > Neoboletus > Neoboletus magnificus. The sequence goes on along the minus strand of QFEI01001607.1, from coordinate 11,028 downwards.
CGACGGGACGACGCCCGATGACGTCTAAGAGGAAGGTTGGCACACGAAGGGCGGGATAGGGAGGAAATAGACAGACCAGAGAGGCGAGCCCACTGATATATGGAGGTAAGTTGGGCGACCGCAAAAGCACTCTCCTGAGGAAAGTGAGAAAGATGTGTCAGAAGGACGGGTGAGAATGCAGCGTACGACAAGCCCGCTATAAAAGCCGATGCGGGAAGGGTCTTCGGTGAGGTGGAGATCGCTCATAAACTCATTCACGTAAGGAAAGAGCTGGGTGAACGCGACTGGTTCAACGAGCCTGACGGCGCAGAGTGCTGCGAGCTGGCTCCGAGGGACGGGTGTCGGCACCGGCTCTGTCTGCGCCTGTGCCTCGACGTTTTGGTCGTGGAGGAGGGGACATGTCTCGTCGATGGGCTGGTCGGCAGTGACAGAAGGCATGGGGGAGAGGGGGGCGGAGACGGCGGGGGCAAGGAGGAGGGAGTGGGCCTGAGCGCATTACGCTTTTATCGCGGTCGACAAGAGAAATCATGCTGGGTCGAGACGAGTTACGTCTTGGGGGGTCGGAGAGCAACGACGAGATAGGGGCATTTCCGTACACGGACAACTCGTGACATGTCCAAAAGGGGATATGTCACGACAAAACATGGCCAAACACGAGGTCGCCGCCCTGGATGTCGTCGGGGCTGTCTCGCCCAGTCCCTCAGCGCACCTGGCAGTGAGCACGCCTCTCTTTACCATCACGTCAACTTACTACGAATCCTCAAAATGAATTTTAATGTCAACGATAATCCGCTCCTCGTCGCACCCAGACCCGTCCGACTCACCGCTGTGTACCCGCACTTTACCCGTCCTCTCAGGATCGCCCCTGCCCCGCCTGACAGGACATCCGACGAAGCGGAGAACTTCGATGACTCAAAGCATGCATCGAGTCGCATCCAGTCCACACAGCCCCCAGATAAGGACGCCTCCCCCCGCGCCTCTCCCCGGTCTGTCTCCCGCCCCCTCCCATCCGCGTTGTACTTAATGCTCGCACAGATCCAGCCTTCCATCAGAGGCTCTCGAGGAATTCCTCTCCATCCTCCGTCCCGCCATGCCCTCCTCCCCAATCCTTCGTCCACGCAGGAACGGTGCTCTTACCCTTCCTGCGTTTGGTGTCGCATACAAGTCAAGGTCAAAGATAGACTCTTCCTTCACAAAGTCAGATCAGCCCAATTTAGGCCTCCCCGAGGAAGCCGACCCTCTCAGGCAGACCCCTACCTGCTCCCCAGAACCTATCTCTGAGCATCTCACCGGCAACTGGGATATCTTTGGCCCAGAGATCACCTCCAGATGGCATGCGCAAGTCCTTGGTGTGTTTTCTTCTGTCTTCATACCACCTCTCGCCCCTCACCATCCCGTATTCGTCCAGCGTCTCCCATCTCCCGCATGCAGACTCGCAATCCTTTTCCCCGTCATGCTGCCCATGATATCACTCTTTCCCCCATCCGTTCTTCCCCTACAATGGCTTCCACTCCCATCTCTCCTGCTACCGTTCCCCTCCCCGCCCCCTCCCCCGATGAAACCCTGGAGGTCTTCTGAGTGTCAGCCTTCTCCCGAGTCATCTGACGTTCTCACTCTCGCTATTTGGCTTATGTCCGCAAGTCCACAATGCCATTTACGTACCTTGTTGACTCCCGCGGCCGCCGGACATCCTCGGTTCGTTCGCTATACTATAACCTTATCCGTTCTTTCTTCCTCTTCCTTCATACCGCTCGATTTCCTTGTTTCCCCATTGGTTGCCCTCCCCATTCATGATGTGACCTTCAACGCAAGTTTTTCTCCGGAGAATATCTTTGGCCCAAAATTAACCCTGTGTACTACGTCAGCCTCTTGTTCATATACTGATCTTGTACTAGCGCTCGGTAGTAATCACTTTGTTCAATATACATTAGGTGCCTTCTCTATATATTATCTTTCCAATCACAGTTAGATCAGGCCTGCATGAGCACAATGTAAATATTACCGGACACCCTGGTGCGCTCATAGCACTAGGGTCATCTCTGGTCACATCTCCGTTTTCCCCATGGGGATAATGGCAGCATTTACGGATGTAAGGGATCCTTTGCTTGCCCACCCACGCCCTCTGTGAGGTAAACAGCTACTCCACCGTCATCGATGTAGAAGCAGTCCTCCAAGCGAATTCCGACCTAACCCAAGGTGGAATGGTTCGCATCAGACAGAACACGATGTCTCGCGCCGCCCGCACCTTTCCTTTGATGTAAATCCCTGGCTCGTTTGAGAACGCATGTCCAATCTGAATAACAGCATCGGATCCTCCCCTGAGGTATGGCGTTTCGTGATCTTCCAGACCGATCCCTGTGGATGCGCATCAGGTCAATCGAGGTTTAGGTCACCACACCAGGTACAATGATCACCATGGCCTAGCCTGTGGGTAAAATAAGGACCAAGCCCACGCCCAGCTAGTTCTGTGCGCGCGGCCTTGTCCACCTCTGCCGTGATGATGCCAGCCCTGGCAATATGCAAGGCGGTCGTTTGAGCGGCATGAACGTCCCACCACATTCTCAAGTAGTCTTCAGGTATCTCACTCTCTTTGAGCCGGAACGTCTGCACATAATGTTCGGTCAGCTGTACATAACAAAAAGTAACACTGCCTCACCCTCGTGACATCGCTGTGGTACCCAAACAGTACGCCTCCAGTGTCGATTAGAATCAAATCTGAGGTAGCTAGCACACGGTCGGTCCCCGTGCCGTGGGGGAGAACGGCATTCTCTTCGATCCCAGAGTCAGATCGAGACGGTGCGAGGCAACGCATGACACACCCCCGAACAGCACCAACGCCCATCTCTCAGTCAACCCAGCAATCGTTAACGCTTCGTCGATCATCTGCATCACCTCAGACTCGCGCATACCGATGCGTATCCGGGCCTGAACGGCGCGAAGCGCGAGGACCGTTACCTTGCGGGGCGTAAACTGTCCGCAGGACCTCTCCGCCACACAGGACATACCTCGTTCGCGCATCTGAGGAGCGCAATCTCTGAGGGTGACTTGCGTTCACGGAGAGAAGTGATTTCCAGCGAGGCTGAAAGTACACTCAGTTCGGGTGCCGCCTTCTCGAACCCGTCGACGATGAAATGACGGGTCATCCCGTCAACGTAGATAGGTCGTCCGCTAGATGTGGGGATTGCTTCCATTGCGACGGTATATGGATCGTCGTCTTCCTGCCACACCACATACGTGACGTCCGCGCCGGGAACGTTCAGTAGCTTCGCGCGGTCTTCTTCGAAGGAGGGTGTCAAGACCACGATCCGAGCCGACACCTCTCCATGGTCAACGAGAGGGGAGACGATGAGGAGGAGAGGCCGTTCAGATAGACCCCATGATGCACCAGAGATGTTGCCAAAGAATAGCGCGCTAGCACCTGGTTCGGCGATGTAGGCAGACCCGTTTAGCGTGTGGAGAGCGTGGGCAAGCTGCTGCTGCCGCTCGAGAAATTCCACGGTTTGTATGGGTTGCGTATCCTTGCAATGCGCCGCGAGTCCCTCCCAAGGATCATTTGAAGTGAAAGAGATGGTGGAGAAAGGGAGGAGGGATGCAGATAAGAAGAGGGCAGTGGTGATTAAAAGTAGAGCCTGTTTGTGAATGGGGACCAAGTCAAATACGCCACACAAACATGTCCATGACGCGTGATACAGATGCGCCGATGAGTCAATCACATACAAGCTTCGCAGGTAGTGTAGTACCAGTGCCGTGACACTTGCTGGGGGCGGCGAGGAGGGGCTCTGATTTGCCCATCGAACTGTCACTGTGGATACGACAAGGAGGAGAGACGGTAGTCACACTGCCCCCTGTGCGGGGCTTCGGTTCTTTTTCCTCATGCGACACCGGCCCGGCATCTGTAAACTCGCAAAATGAACGCTTAAGACCGCCTAAGATGCCGTTTTATGGCTGTTACGTGTGGGGTACAGTAGAACCCCTTGTAACCCATACCCCCCCGTTTAGGCTGTAAGGTATGGGATATGAGGGGCTATGGGTTTCATGATCAGCGACCAATAACACCCGAAAAAATACCATTGTGTATTCTAAGTTGGCTATGTTAGTTTCGAGGTCAGTCTTTCGTGGTAAAATAACTAGTTATCTTTGTCTCCTTCATCTTCTGCATTCCCAAGGCATGTGTTTCTCGCCCGAATGCATGCAACATCACTGTGAAGTTGCTAGCATAAGCAGTGTTGAGTCCCTCAACATATTTCTGCAAACCCTGAGCAGCCTGCAGTGCCCCGTTGTGTGTCAGAATGATGTTGACAGGTTTGTCTGAGTTACCATGTGTGCTATTTTCTGCATTGTCGGCTGATCTCAGTGAATCATCAGCATCCTATAGCTTCTTGTTGAAATATCTAGTGCACACCAGCAGCACTTGCTAGGGTCACTAGTATTTCCTTCTTATGCTTATCTCTGCTCAGATACACGAGTAGTGGTAGCATATACCAGTAACTATCCTATTAGGCTGAACTAGTCCTAATATGTGATATAGGTACCAAGATCCCATGACCAACGGCCCCTTTGGGATATGCCGTGCCCTAAGCCCTATTTGATATAGGAAGCTTATATGGGATAACACCAGATCTCCATGTCATGAGTCATATCTGGACCGGATCACAGAACCTGTGATATGGGTCAGCCCGGAACAGCACCAGAACTCCATGCTGTACATTCCGGTTCATGTCCGCATAGCCTTGGATCACCAGGCTATGCTTTTTTTTATATTTAACTCAGATGAGTTGTACTGACTCATACTGACTTGTTATCTATGACATCACTCTTCTATTCAGACTTCTTCTGATGTCATAGGACTATTTTTATCTTCTGCTCAGTCAGCTATTTGATATGCTGACTGAGATAGCACTATTTATAGTCCATGGTAGCTCTAACCCTCAGACCTATTCCCCTTATGGGAATATCCTATACCTTTAGGCAGTTTCAAGCTGAGCTTGAACCTTATTCCTACACATATATATAGGCAGCTGTACGAGCTGATACATTAGACCTTCAGACCTTCAGATAGATTTCAGACCTTACAGATACTTCTATCTGACCTAGTTTGGTATTCAACTAGGGTTGTGGACTACTACCTCACTATAGCACTTATAGTGAATCTATTTCTTTTATTCCATTACTATCTCTTCGTGGATTAGCTGTTACGATTTATTCCATTCTTCCTCTTTTTCCTTCATCTTCTCGGACTCACCTTTCTTTTCACTTAATTATTCACCCCACTCCGGTCATCATCCATTCCTCTCGCACTTCCCACTTGCTTCGTAATCAAGTTTATATCCTCCACACTGCCTTGTATTCATTTCTGCTTCATTAACTTTTTTATACTCATATCTACCCTAAAGTACCTCAAGTAGTACTTAAACTCGACGTCGATACCATGTACTACAAGCTAGATCTTACTTTCCTACCTGTATACAAACCCCTTCTCTCAACTCGGAACCTCGAAAGGTTTGAACACTGTTCAACAGCCCTCTCCTGCTCTTGACCCTTGACCTATCACTTTGGGATTTCCTCCCCTCGCGATCCTTTGTCTCCATCGTCTAAGGAATCCCCTTGACGACTGTCTTTGTCCGTTGTACCAAGAGGAATCCCCCTTGTCAACGTTCGACCTAGAATCCCCTTGGCCATACTCATTGAGCCTGTCCTCTACCTATTGAAAGTCTACGTTTGCTACCTAACCACAGACCGAATGTAACATTAGCTGGATAAGTGAACTCTGTCCCACAACGGTCTCATCTCCCACATCGTCATCTCTTTACCACAATACTCTTATCCTGAACTAGGATAAAGGGACTTGGTAAGTCACACTTACCCCCCTGTTGCTAGTCTGCCAATATCCTCTGTGCTCGGTCCCGCTGTCTCGGAATCATCAACTGCTGTTTGGAGTATGCTCTTGTGACTAGGAGGCACACTCTTGCCAGGTGCTTGTTGTCCTCCGCCACCTACCGCTTCAACACTTCTTCGCCTCCATCACTGCATCATATATGTCCTGGTCTGTCACATCAAAGAGGTTGTGAGTCTTGACAGCTGGATTCAGCAGCTCAGCAAGACTCATTTGGTTGCAGTGCTGGAGCACCCCCACTGACTCCAGGGCATCAAGAGCATGCTCGACATCTTTTTCAGCTTGGACCAAGGGATTATCAGGAGGTTCAGCATGAGTGGCATGAACAAGAGAAGAGATTGGGAGTGATGGCTTGACTGTGTCTGCCTTGTAGTCTGCTTTGGATAGGATTCCAGCTTTATTCCAGTAGTTTCGAATGGTTGTCATGTCAACTTTGCTCCAGGCTTCATCAGTGAGTTGCATTGCTTCAAGCTGGTCAATACTATAGATCTGAGATGGTGTGACACCAGATTCATAGAGATCAATAGCACGATTGATGAACTTGGCATGGTAGTGGACCTTAAAGCAGTGTATGATTCCTTGGTCATTTGGTTGAATGTGTGCTGTTAGATTTGGTTCAAAGTTTTCAACATGAATATTGGTGAGAGTGTCTGGCACAACATGACCCGAAAAGTTGTCTTGGAGGAGAAGGATTTTTTGACCATCTCTTCTGAGCGAGACATCCCAACTTTCCAACCACTCCTGATAGATTGAGGCTGTCATCCAGGCCTTTGCATTATTATGATAGTTAAAGCCAAGTTGCCCTGCTGACTTGTTCTTGAATGCACAAGGCTTCTTTGCCTTTCCAATGATCAATGGCACCAGTTTCTTTGAGCCATCTGCATTTGTCATAAGTAAATATGTCAATCTTGTTTTTTTCCCTTTGACACCGGGAAGTTGCTTGCTGGAAAGCCCACAATCAGGTGGCATTCTATATTATTTATTTGAGATTTGTGACAAGTTCAAAAAGAATTGAATGAAACAAACTCATAGAACAAACCAGTCTCATTAGCATTGAAAACATTATGTCGCTTGTATCCACCACTTTTTATCAGCTCTTGAATTTGTAACTGCTCCTTCTAAACAGTCTCTTGACTTGTGAAGCCTGCCTCACCATGCCGTTTCACCTGCTTCAAGCCCATACAAAGCTTATATTGAGCTAGCCAGCCATTGCTCAAGCTGAGCTGCTCATTTGTTGGCACTCCAGCATGGTTGGCAAATGATCTCCACTTCTGATGAAGGATCTTGCCAGTTAGCAAGATATTATCCAACATTGCCTTTGAGACCCAGAGGTCTAGCATATTTGTAATCTTTGGGTGCAGTGTCTAATGTATTCTTTTTGCCGAATGAGACAAGCCTGAGTTAGCATGATGCTCCATGTGCCAATCAGGTTCTTTTTTCAGCTACTCTGACATTTTCGGCTGCATCAATTAAAGTGATGGGTTGATTTCATTGAAATGTTTGGCTGTTTGTGTCTGATTTGCCCTGTTGTTGTGATGCCAGTTAATGTTATGGTCCAGTTACTGTCACAAGTCTTTGCAAAACTTAGTCATTTCCTTTTCTCCTTCTTATCTTATCTTATCTGGTCATGTGACTGACCATCTTATCTTATCTTTCATCTTTGTACAGTCAAGACTCATGTCCTCTGACTTTAAACACTAAGGCAATGCCCTTAGAGATTAATATACACTTGTGCCTTAATATTTCCTTTTATAGTTATATTGTTCCCATGATAATCTCTGTGCTGTGCACAACTTCTCTTTCATTTCCATCCTGTGCAAGGCTATGCTTCACAGCTCTTTTTAATTTCCATTTCTTCTCTTCCATTTCACATAGCCTTGAAGGCTATGTTTAATCTCTGTTCAGAAAACTCTCACGAAGGTAACCCCTGACTATTAGGACACAGGGTATGACTATGTATGACTATGTATCTATAGATTAGGTACAATCATGTACAAACATTAGAGTAGTATATAAACTCCAAGGGCTAGATGGATAACCTCCAGTCTAGTTCTCTTGGTATTCCTCCCTTGAGTTTCACTCCTGAGTACTTGAGGTGCTCCACTTCTACACTTTCTCTAGTTGCCTGGTGATTGCCTAGAGTTGTTCCTTTGAACATCTTGGATATTTCAGGAACCTCAAAAATGCCAAGTCCACCCTGGCCAACTATAAGAAGGTCCACCTGTCCACCTTCTAAACATCCCTATCCTCCCAAAACATGATCAACTACTCCTCTGTCTCTGCCATGTTCATTCTACTTCTTCCAACTCTTTGCTTAGTTCTGAATTCTCCATTCTGATTTCTAGACTTTCCATAGCTATTATTTCTGAGATCTCTCCCCCACTTCTGAGCTACCCCTACATTCCACCTGATGTCATACAGAATCTGTCTGATAATGGGTCTGCCCAACTTCATCCATGTTCCCCCTTACATGAGAGGAACATTGATAGTCCCTTCTCTCCACTGTCCAGCTGAAGCCCTTTTCCTATGCCTGAAGAACATGTTCCCACCTCAGTTGCTAATCTGGAGGGCATGGTTTCAGCTGTCAACATACCATCGGCTGCCCACCGACTCTGGGACAAGTTCCTTGACGAGTCTGTTGTCAGCGGACTTCAATCATCATGTCACTTTTAAAATGAATATATAGTCCAGGATCAGATGAAGATCTCTGGTATCCCATCTCCACAAGGGAATGGTGGAGGGCCCTATTTCATTGTAGGGCAGCCTGCTTCAGACTGTAAATGGCCTTTCACAGTTGAGAAACCTTCCTCGCAGAAGTCCCAAACTCTACGAAGCCTTCCAGTTGCTCCATATAAAGCTCTTTGTCAAGGTCACCAAATAGAAAGGTGGTCTTGACATTGAGAGCTTTGAGGTCCCAATCCTTGAGCACAGCTATTGATAATAAAAGTCGAACAGTTTCAAAGTGTGCGACCAGTGCAAAGGTTTCTTCATAATCAATTCTGTATACCTGTAAAAATCCTTTTGCCACAAAGCGGGCTTTGTGTCGCCTGTCTGCTTTCCTAGCAAATACCCACCTTCCTTCAATGGGTACACAATCAGCTGGTAGATCGACAAGTTCCCAGACCTTTCAGTCCTTAAGAAAGATCAGCTTGTCTTCCATCGCAGTTCTCCATTTCTTCTGCTCCATCTCAGGAAGTGCAAGGACATCCCAATACTGATTGGAAACCCCAGTGGCATGGCATAATGTAGGACCAATAACTGAGGCAACCCAGGATTGAGAGTACATATTGTCCAAAGGTGAATTTGTCTGTATAGGGACATCCTCCTGTTGTTCATCTTGCTATTGGATCATTGGTGTTGGAGTACCCAACTGTAGATCACGTTCTATTTCCACTGGAGGATGATCTTTGTATATGTTGTCCAGAATAATTCCAGAGGTCCGGACACGGAGTGAGCACCATGGAAGTTCAGGTTCAGTCAAATCAGGAATAGGATGCCTGGATATTGGAGCATGTGGTCTCCCGATAAAGGTAGTGGGTTGGGAGTAATGCCTTTGCAGGTATTAACCAGCTGGTGGCTGACTGAATTCAGGAACACTTTGAATATCATAAGAGTCTGATTCATGTGTTTGCCGGCCAGTAATAGTGGGGCCAGGAGGAACAGGTGCAGGTGAGGGTGATCTCATCCTTGTGGGTCTAGACTCTGGAGTATTGGGTCTAGTAGAAACAGAAGGTGGAGTGACATGTTCTGTTTTCATCTCCTTTTTGGATTCCTTCCGAAAAATGCATGGTTGATGTTACGGTCCTACCGTCACAAGGTCTTTTCAAGACTTAGTCGTTTCCTTTTTTTTCTTTCTTATCTTATCTGATCACATGATTGATCATCTAATCTAATCCTTCATCTTATCTATTTAGTTTCACCTTCATACAGTCAAGACTCACGTCCTCTGACTTTAAACACTAAGGCTACGTCCTTAGAGACTCATCACCACATTGGTGCCTTAATTAATCCTTTTATAGTTATATTGTTCTCACGTTCATTTCCGTCCTGTGCAAGGCTATGCCTCACAGCCCCTTTTAATTTCCGTTTCTTCTCTTCCATTCCTCACAGCCTTGAAGGCTATGCTTAATCTCCGCCTTGATGGCTCTCACGAAGATAACCCCTGACCATTAGGGTACAGGGCATGACTATATACGAATATGTATCTATAGATTAGATACAAACATGTACATACAAGTAGATAGTATATAAACCCCAAGGGCTAGACGGATAACCTCCAGTCTAGTTCTCTTGGATTTTCCCCCTTGAGTTCCACTCCTGAGCACATTAGTGTTCGCTCCTTCACCACTTCACCTAGTATCCCTGGTGTTTACCTAGAGTCCTATTAAGGATCTTTGGGTGTTTCAGTTGAGGAGGTATCAAGTCCAGCAGACATTCCCATGGCAACGGATAGAATGCTGCATGTCTTATAGGCAGGGGTCTAGGCAGTCTTGGAGGTGGTGAAGACAATGAGTCCTGTCATGGACAATTGTTCCTGGGCGGAGCAGGTGGAGGATGAGGTGGCATACACGGTTGCTGTCGTGGATGGCCACATCTACTAATAGGTGGTTGTATGGGTACACCCCCAAGCATGACCTGAGGGTGCAGCTCCCCAACTGTGAAAGGAAGCACCAGCAAAGGCTGATCAGGCAAGTTCTCCAGTTCTATGAAGATACAGTGACTCCAAAAAGCGTTACAATAACTAACCCCAAACCGGGGCGCGAAGCGCCCCGCAATCACCTGTGGGAATTACACTTCACTTTGGTGAGACCAAACAAAGTACAAACCCCTGGCTACAAATCGGTCCCTTGGTCATGTGATTTGGCTCAGGGGCCGTGGAGATACAACAGTTTTAAAACAGGAACACCATTGTAACAGTTTTTGGACTTTTGCTGTAAGATACTGGATCTCAATCATACAAGAGGTTATTTGGTGTTGTTTGGTGCTACAAACAAAGATACACATATAAACATTATGTCTGAGTCTGAAATTGTTCCCACGCCTCTTTGCTCTTTACCACTATCATCATGCGATCACTCTCTGCTACCCAAGAGAATACCATCCTCTCTCAGCTTGATTCTGGTCATTCCATTCGC
>QFEI01001602.1:5927-28905 GCA_003316145.1 Neoboletus magnificus | reverse complement strand
TATTTAACCTTATATAGATGTATCTTAGATTAGGTACAAATATGTACATACATAGCTTGAGGCTATATAAAGCCAGGAGCCTAGCATTGGAGTCCCCAGTCTAGTTCTCTTGGAGTTTTCCCCTAAGGCCATAGAGTGGACCCTTGTGTGGTTGCCTCTAGCATGGGATTATCTTGAGCTATGATGACTCATCTTTATTCCCTTGGGTTTGATACCTACCTACTCCTAGTCTTAGTTCTTGGTCTTGAGGACCTACTATCTCCCTGCACTACTCCCTGGTATTGCTTTAGGGTTGTTTCACTAGAACTAGACTCTCATCCAGCCAAGAGAAGACTGTAGTGCCTGGAGATCTGAAGGCAGTTTGTGCTTGTTTGTATCCTGAGGAACACAAGGCATTTTCCCACTGTCATCCTCTATGATGAGGCTAAACTATACCACTCTCTTTCTCAGGGTCCCCAAGTGATCTAGCTTGGCTTCACAGCCACCCCCTTTCCTTCCCTTTCTCAAGGTCCCCAAGTGACCTTGTCTGGCTTCACAGCCACCCCCTGGGTACATTGCCTTTGGCTGTACTCAACCTCTTTTGGCCTAGATGGCTAGTTCAGGAAGTAGAGAGACTTCATGCTGAAGAAGAGTTTAGTAAGCCTATATCAGCTAAGAAGAGAACAACCTACTGTCCTTTGATTGGTAACCAGTCCAACACCTCCCCCTTCCATTATCTGGATGGCTAGTATGCAGTGCCTCTTGTGCACAGATGCTTAGTTGAGCCCTAGAGGGCAATATTGGACCAGAGAGCCATAGAGGGCAATGTCCATATGGGTTTGAAATCCCAGAAAATTCATAGTTTCACCTAGACCCCAAGCACAAATGCTGAAAAACCTGGGAAATTTTTTAGAGGGCAAAGATGCTAGTAAAAGAGATGATGAAGAGTGACTAATGGAGCTCTGAATCATATTTATGAGGAAAGATTACTGAAGAGTTCTGGAGGAACTGCTGATGAATCTGGAATCACAGGATGAAAGATGGCTGAAGAATTCTGGAGGAACTACTGAAGAATTTGAAATCAAAACTGTCAGGATTTTTTTTATTTTCTAGCAGGTATAGATGTCCCAGAATGACATTAAACTTGCCTACATCTGTCCTGGAAAGACAAGTAAACTTATCCATAGATGTCCCAGAATGACAGTAAACTTGACCTGTCTTGAAATGACATTAAACTTATTTACCTGGTTCCAGAATGACCTTAAATTTGACAGGTCCCAGAATGACATTAAACTTGACCTGTCTTGGAATGACATTAAACTTATCTACCTAGTCCCAGAAAGACTTTAAACTTGTCTATAGCTGTCCTGGAAAGTGTTACACTTGGTCCGTGGTTAGAAGGCAAACGTAGACCTTCAGTAGGTGGGAGGACTTAATGCAAAGGGGTCAAAGGTTCTGGTCAAGCATTGGTGGAAGGGGATTCCTTCTAGACAACAGACGAAGACGGTCGTCAAGGGGATTCCTTGAACGATGGGGACAAGGGATCACAAGAAGAGGAGCCCAAGATGATAAGTCGAGGGAGTCAAGAGTGAGAAGGGTCTTCGAGTGATGCTCAAGCCTTTCTGGACTTCGAGACAAGGGGAAGAGATTGTATATAGGTAAGAAGGTAAGATCTAGCTTGTAGTACATGATATTGACATCGAGTTTAAGTACTACTTGAGGTAATTTAGGATAGGTGTGAGTATAAGAAAGATAATGAAGCAGAAACGAATACAAGGCAGTGTGGAGGATGTAAACTCAATTACGAGGTAATTGGGAGGTACGGGGGGAATGGATGATGACAAGAATGGGATGAGTAATCAAATGAAAAGAAAAATGAGTCCGAGAAGATAAAGGAAAAGAAGAATGACGAGACAAATTATAACAATACCTACCTACCCCTAGTCTTAGTTCTTGGTCTTAAGGACCTACTATCTCCCTGCACTACCCCCTGGTATTGCTTTAGGGTTGTTTCAGATATGACTTTGAGTACCAAGTCATATCTAAGGTTACTATCATAATTGTCAGTCTAACATGATCAAATGAATAGTGGAAACCTAATAGTTTCAACATAGACAATGATGACAACAATGAGAAGGAGAGATGGAGGAGGAAGTAGATGAGGTGGGTGTGGTGGGGTCGCTGAGCAAAGTGATGGGAGAGGGAGCAATGTCAAGCAAGTGCTGGACACTAGATATCAGCATCAATCAATGGATGCACTGCCATGTGCATCACCTGACATCCAAAAGGTCGCTTCGATCGTTGCCAGGCGGGGTAGGAATTTATAGGTCGATGGGTTGTGATTGGTTGAGATTGGTCGACCAATCGATCCCTGCGCATGCCGGGGCTTTCCGACGACTCACCGCACACACGCACGTGAAACAATCACGTGAGGTCACGTGGGAACGGAAAAGTGGGAAACTTTGCGGAACATGCTAGATCGAGATATTTTCACCCGCTGAGTCCAGATCTGGCATTAGTTTATGGCAAAAATTTATTCGCGGCCAGTATTATGTAAAAAATTGTCATGTACATTGCCTATCCAGGGTTCTCCGACGGGTGAATCCGTTTACGCATTCACATGCTGTGCGGTCTACAACAGGTTAGATTTCCTGGATTAAGTTTCGTAACTTTACATGCCACATTTGCTTGCTCTCTCCCAAACACCACTGGTGGCCATATGTCGCTCACATCTACAGCTGATGGTCTCAATTTTGACCCGACAAACTCGTCGGCATCTTTCGACACTTTTGAGTTATTTTGTTATGCTGTTACTCACGTGTTTCTTCCAGTCGAGCTCCCTAACAACGATTATTCCCTAAAGAACGATGTTTCACTAGCTCGCGCAGTGTGTACTGTTGCCCATGCTTATAGCGCACACCTCAATGGAACTTTCGAGCCCCAGTGGTCTCGCATCACAAAGATGCTAGACAACTTGCAAGTCTCTTCCCGGTCTGAGCAGCTGGACAGAGACCAGGTCATCTCCCAGTTGCGCGGAATGCAAACAGGAGGTATGCTGATAATTTCTTTATAGACTTCGTGCTAAAAGTCTATAGATATACTTGTTTTTCTTGACCGACCTCGATGCGCTGCCATTGTCCTCACGAAGCGGGAGACCTGTACGCTATTCGAGTCATTCGAAGTGCCTCCAAGCGATGCTGCTGTGGAGAAGTTGGCGGAGTCTCCGATATGCTCATATCCCGGCTCGGCCGTCGAGATGCTGAACGAGGTGTTTGGCAATTGGGACTTTCAATCCAAGCTCGCCAACTTTCTCTCTCACGCTAACTCTGTCGACTCGGATCTTCCTTTCCTCTCTCCCGGTCATCCGCAATATATTCCTACACTTCTTACTGGCGTCTTGAAAATCGGTCCCACTAATGCTGTTCTTCGCAACACTAAATACCTTGTTGATCGCACTGCTGACAGTCGTCGCATCACGAAACGTATTCGCAACACAGGCAAAACACATTGGCGTCGCTCGCCTCTTTGGCTTCTCATCAGGATCGCAATCCGGATGTCGTTTGATGTTTCTCTTGGACGCGCTTCCTACAAACAGTTCACGTTGTTCTTCGTATGCACTCTTGCAAGAGATCAAAACAATGGAAGGGTTTCTAGTGACTTGCTTCATTTGATGTTGTGTAAAGTCATCCGACGGTTAGGCAAGATTCGCTCCTCTACCCCCAACTGGCTCTCCGAAATGGCACTGAAGGCATGTACTTATCTTCGGGGTCTCCTTGACGCCAAGTGGAAGCAGCCGGGCGGTCGCGCAGCCCCATTTCAGAGTCCATCCCAAGGTGAACTCACAAGAGACACGCAGCTCTCGCTCCAGTACAGTCGCCGATACATTCGCAATGCTCTTGCGGATTCTGGTTGCAAACACCCTGGGTCTCCTTTCCATCCAACCCATCGTCGCCGTGGTGTTCTTGATGATTTCTTGTCATCGACAGGGACCTTTTTTGAGGAGGCATATGATGCTGACCCTGACGTCACTCTCTATGACGTTGAGCAATTGGTTGAGCGGGACCTGGGTGATTGGTGCGCCTGTGTCACGAATGTGGAGGAGGCGTGCACAAAACTAGAGTCCCTGATGGATCGATATATGATAAAGGCTGGGCAACGACGACGTGGAAATCCGGAAGATAAATCTATCATGTTCCTGACTGCGATCGAGCTCTTTGTTGCATTGGACAAGTTGGTTTTGAAGGAGATCCCCTTGCTCGCCGAGTATTCTCCTGAAATCCCGGTAGCATTCCTGGAAAAGTTCCTCCTGCGCAAGACCACGAGCCTCCATCGCCTTTCTCATGTGTACCAGTACCTCTCTGCGCGCCAGTCTGGGTCACGTCCGGGATGGTCGGTACTCTCGGACAAATTCACAAGGGAGAGTTTTGCAGTTCGTTATTATAACCGGTCTCCAACTCTTCAGCAACTCAAAGTTCGTATCGAACGAGATGGGATGGTCACTGGACATGTTGGCGGGTCCCGATGCATGTATGATGGATACCAAGATGATCAACAACAGCTATCTAGACGACCACTAGCTGAGGGCCCGGAGGTTTACAAATTACCGTTGCCCGCCTCACGATTGTACGCCAAGGTTGTGGTATTTGAACTGCATTGCCCATCGTGCGTTCGTATCTGGCGCTCTGCCGCTACCCGAATTCTGCAACACACTTCTCGGTATGATCATGTTCACCGGCCCGACTCACTTACGAAGGATCATCTGCGCTACGTTGTCAAGCATCAAGTGCGACCGCTCTCCTTTCAGATCGGCTTTGCCTGCTTTTATCCAAGGGATTCACAATCTCAAAATGGACCGGAGTTACGTTATGAGATTCTTCATCAGGACGGCTCAAGTTCCACAAGATGGCGGGAAAGGACCTACTACGATGATTGGCGGCTTTCGGAAATCTTCGGATGCAAGCTTGAATGCAGCTCTCTGCTGAATTATATGAATCATACCTTTCACACTTCCAATGACGTCTTGGCCGCTCAAGCGGACTGTCCCCCGGATCTCTCCCTCGACGAATTCATTGCGTTTGGACACTTGCGAAGCGGTGGCTCGCTCCAGTGGCTCAACATCCTGAACGGGCTACGCAGTAGATCTCTCAACTTCCGTCGTCGCAATGTTCATTACCTCCTTGCCCATGCAGCCTCTCAAGTCGGACCACTCAATTTGAATACGATGGAGTGGATGTGGCACACAGAGCTTCAAGATTCGTTCTTTTGTGACGCCCTCCTGGACGAGCTCAACAGCTTGTTTGTGGATGTCGGAGCTGGCTCAATCGACTCGGTGATAATGAATACTATTGCTCTCTTGCTTACTCGGGTCCTTGCATCATGCCCTAACCAACGCCTCTCTGAGCGAGCCACCACGCTTCTTCGGAGTGTACGTACCAAGACCTTCAACTGGGTACAGGAGCTATTATACGACCTGGCAATGGCGCCCATGAGCAATGAACGCCACAACCTCTTGTACGACATGGCTGCCATCTGTCGAAGCACGTTTGATGTTGACCCGGCCACTTTGGGCAAGTTCCTTCATCCCGCACAGGATGTCGATGCTCTACTTTCTTGTTCCCTCTTGATATATACACTCTATGCCGAGGGTACGTCTCATTTTTGAATGTCAAGTACCGGCGACACTCAGCTGATGTTGACCCTTCAGACATTGATGACAAATATTATTGTGAAGAGTATTCACAACTGCTCTCCCGACGAGACCATCGTCTTGCTCTTGCTCTCGAGGGGATCTTGGGGGATATGATCCTCGCCGATCCATCAGACTACGGCATCGACCTCGCAGTTAGCAAGATTCTTTCCAGCCACAGGCCGAGCACACACAGATGGGTGCAATTACGGCATCCAAATGCTCGTTGGCTCACATGTGAGATTGGGGACCAACGTTCACGAACAGTGCACCTTAACCTGCTTGATGGAGCACTGCGACTGGATGGACAACTGTTCGGTGGATTGCCACCAGCGATTAGGAGATCCCCAGAGTGCCAACAAATCTTCCGTGATGTGAGTACATGCACCAGTTTCTGATATCATTAAGTATCTTAACTATCGTTTGTAGCAAGGCTTCTTTGTCATACCATCCGATCTCCCAGGAATGGATTTCACGACTAACACCAAAGGATCCAAACACACGGTACGTGTACCAACTCCACGCGACATAATCATAGTGATTCGAATACACATAGGCGCACTTTTCGCTGCAGGGCGAAAATGTAACAGTTCGAGCGCAGTGCAATCAAACGGACGAGAGCCTGGAGCTGATTCCTTTGAGCGAACTGAAAAAAGACCTTCCGCCATCCCTCATCAAGGGTCATGTTCACTGGTTGAATCTGTCCACAAAGATCATCGAGATACGCCCCCTCGAACGGCTCTGGGAACAATCATCGGAGAACTGGAGGATTGACTGCACATCTGGACGATATCATCTGTACAAAGGTCATGAAACCCTTGTTGATATCCGGAGCCCAACCTGGGCAATGATTTCAGAGTGTTTCAAGTGTCTCGACGTTGCGGAGCCATCCGAAAACCTCCTAATTACCGTGGCCCCCATCGACTCCCCACAACACATATCAGTGCTACGATTGTCTGTTTCATTGCCTCGCTTCGGCTTATCATTTTTTGTCAATGAGGAAGGAGAACTCGAGTCCCGTGACTTCAATGACATGGCTTATGATGAGAATCAATGTGTTGGGGCATTGTTTGGTTTGAAGAACATCCTCGTTCTCCGGCAGAAAACACACTTTCCAGAGTACCTTATTCACAGACGCATCCTCATACCAAATGGCTTTCCCACGAGGGAAGGCGATGACTGGGTCTCAGTTAATACTTCGGGGTATGGATTTTCCGGACCTGATGAACCATTATATCATGCGTACGACGTGGATGCTGAACTGGGTTGCTTGGTAGGGAACGGCAGCCTTACGAGCACGCGACATCTTGCCTATCTGCATGCCATGACTAGCTGCCGCAGGCCTGATCCACTGACAGGCAAAACGGGTGCTCAGGCAGCGCTTTGCCTCTTAGAGTCAGCTGGGTGTCACTCGATCATGGAACTCAAAGCTCTCGATTGCCACGGTCATTGGACTTCAACCAAGTATCCCCAGATCAATATTGTGTACAAGAAAATCCAACTCAAGTATTACTGGGCCCACTCTTCGCATGACGACGACAAAATCAGCTGGAAAGATGAGTGCGCTGCACAACGGGCTGCGTACCTATTTCCGTGGCATGCCCAGATCGGATCACTCTCGACACACGCCCCCGCAAAACCCGGACTACCTACCCCTCCACGCCGGACCCAACCTCTACGACATACATCCAACGAGCGTACATCACGGCTGACCACACTCGATCAGTTGCTTTCCAAACGATCAGCCCCAGAATTGCCTGCCTGTAGCAGTTTGCTTCGCGACCATCGCAAGACATCGTCAAATGATATTCCCGAAGTCGACCAACTGGTCCCTTCCCTTCTGATGAATAAATCCGACTCCGCATTTCAACGGGAGTATGTCACTTGCCTGAATGCCAGCGCGCAGCATGTTCGCAATGAATCTCGAACGACTCACAGCGTTACGGGCAAGGATCGCATCGATGCACTTAAGAAACACTGTGTGCAGTGCAGATCTAACTACCTGGATTCCCTACACATTCTTAAGGAGAGCCTAGGTCCAACGAACGATCCGAACGAACAAACACTCCATCGATTTGATCAATGGCCGCCGATTACGGCGGATGTCCTTCTGCGATATCTCGCACCCACATCACTCTTCAACCTCCCCAGACAGTGGAAGAGGTGCCTGGTGTCATTAGCCCTACTCCTTTTGGAACTCCAGCGTGCCCGGAGATTGCTCCGATTTGCTCTAGACGGTCTGGAAGAAGAATTTTCAAAGGAATTAGAGAATGAGGGGTGTGATGGATGGAGAGCTGAAGACTTCCCAGAATGGTTATTGATCCAGGTGCGTTTTCTGGTGTGCAAGCGGTTGTCTTCACCAACGTTTCTGTTTATTCGTGTCAGATTCAAGGGAATTTTCTCATTCGTCGAACTCAGGCAGAAACCGCGATGGAGATGATGTTCCCCAAAGCCGGAAACACTGTAATGCAGGTGAACATGGGCGAAGGGAAATCATCCGTGATCATCCCCATCATTGCTGCCACTCTTGCTGATGGAAAACAGCTTGTCCGAGTCATTGTCCCAAAAGCGCTCACTGTCCAGATGTTCGAACTGCTGGTTGTTCGCCTTGGCGGGCTCGCTAACAGGCCAATATACCACCTGCCCTTCACTCGTTCTATCGACTATGCTAACGATAGCCGTAGAATCAATGAGCTACACACAGTCATGTCTAGATGCATGGCTAAGCATGGAATTCTACTTGTCCAGCCTGAGCATGTCGTGTCACTCAAGTTGAAGACCGTGGAGGGGCAGACACATGAAGGTAAACTTGTGGCCGATCTGTTACCAAAGCCTCAGAGATCAATTTACAGGCGCATTATGACAGCGGTGTTCCCCAGATCCGTGAGCATGAGAAGTATATTGATGGTCGTTGATTCCGCTGACTGTCGAATCATAGCTGCGGAAACGTAGCGATATGGGTAACATATCTCCATCCGGCAGCGCATTGCTGAACCTTCAGAAGTGGATTGAATCCCATGCTCGAGATATCCTAGACGAGAGTGACCAGATCCTGCATCCCCGGTTCCAACTCATTTACACGATCGGCCTTCAGCAGCACATGCACGGTTACCCTGACCGATGGACGATCACTCAGAACATCCTTCGGCTAGTGAAGGAGTGCGCTCTTACCCTTTCAAGAAGTCACCCCAACTCCATACAGTATGAGTGTGACCCACCAGGATCGTTTCCACACATTCGGATTATTGGAGGCCCCGACGTTGGTCGACAACTGATACCGTTGATCGTGGAAGACGTGATGGCTGGACGGCTTCCCAATTTCAACTTTCAACACGTCCGGTCGCAAGCATTGCACGATGCAATTCGAAGTTTCATATCTGACGAGAATGTCCTCCAAGTTCCCGATACGGCTAAGAGGGTAGAGGAGTATGCTAAGCATTCTTTCCGGAACAATCTCTGGAGTGGACTACTATTACTCCGTGGTCTCCTGACCTCCAACGTCCTCTTGTCTGCTCTTACGGAACGGAGATGGCGTGTTGACTATGGTCTCCTCTCGCAGCCGCGACACACAGGATACTCCGAACGTTCCCCAATCCCCACAATGCTTGCCGTTCCGTATCGAGCCAAAGACGTGCCGGCACCCAACACCCAGTTTGGCCATCCGGATATCACCATCATTCTCACATGCTTGTCTTACTATTATGCTGGGCTCAGTGAGGAGCAGCTCAGAGTTTCATTCGAGATTCTGCTAGACCAGGATGACCCATCCACGGAATATGCATTTTGGGTGAAAGAGTATGGTTTCAAGTCATTGCCGGACTCGCTCCAGACGCTCGGTGAGATCAATCTCAGGTCATCGGAGCAATGGAATAAGCAGATATTCCCGCTTTTCACTCGGAATCATGCGGTCATAGATTTTTACCTCTCGCGAGTGGTGTTCCCGAAGGAAGCGAAGGAATTTCCTTGGAAGATTTCGGGGTCCAGCTGGGATTTAACAGAGAAACGGGGAAAGGTCGTCACCGGTGAGTGAACCTACAGTTCACCCAAAGTATTTCCATTTAGTCACTGAATTAACTGCCAGGATTTTCGGGCACGAACGACGGCCGATGGCTGCTACCCATGTCTATTGCTCAACACGACCTCGACCACCAGCGAGGAACCAACGCCAGGGTTCTCGCATATCTTCTTCAGCCTGAAAACTCCTTTTATACGGTAACTCACGAGAATGGCGAACGATCGACCACGCTTAGATTCCTACAAATGGTAGCTGCGCAACAGCCCAAAATTCGTGTCCTGCTGGATGTCGGGGCACAGATACTCGATGTTTCCAATCGCCAAGTGGCTGAAGCATGGCTGGACATCGCTCGCGATGCTGCCGGTGCTATCTATTTCAACGAGACTGATGAACTGATGGTACTCACACAAGGCGGCATCACTCAACCAATGCGATCGTCCCCGCTCTCTCACCGGTTAGACCACTGCGTGGTATATCTGGATCATGAGCACACAAGGGGCACCGACATCAAGCTCCCTGTTGGGTCCCGAGCAGCCGTCACACTAGGTCTCAAGGTCACAAAAGATCATGTGGTGCAGGGTTCGTTTTGGCACCGTGATTTGCTCCATCATCGAACCTTACACGATCTGCCATGTGTTTTAGGTTGTATGCGGATGCGCAAGCTGGGTCATGGTCACTCGGTCATGTTCTTTGCACCACTCGAGGTTGATCGGAGCATCCGTGCTGCAGTCGGCAAAAAAGATCCGAACACCCGAGTCACTACCGTCGACATTTTATGCTGGGCAATACACGAGACCTGGACAGATATTCAGCGGCGGGCTCCTTACTGGGCACAACAAGGGATGAGCCACAAATTGAGATACAATACCTGGTCCAAATTCGTCGGCGCGAAGCTCTCACAGAAGAAGCTGGCAGATGCATGGCTCCAGCCAGATATCAAGTCACTAGCTGATCTGTATACACCGTCTGAAACTGAAAACGCATCAGGTTCTTTGTCACGGTTGGATTCAGGGATCCGTCAGCGTTGCAAGAACCTCGGGGTTCTATCACTCCCTAATGCGCAGATGGACGAGGAACAAGAACGGGAGGTCGACCGGGAACGGGAACGGGAACGAGAAGTGGAGCTCCCTCCCAAAGCAAAACCGGCGAGACATCACCTCCATCCAGACGTCGTCAAATTCGTGAACACCGGCGAGATCCCTCCATCACACCCACACAGTGTTTTTCATCCCGTCTTCACGACACTGGAAAAGAGCGCCGCAGCTCCTCGTGATGCGAAAATTTGGAGCCCGTTCGTCTTGGCGACGGTGGACTTCTGTAAGACGATCGAACCCGACTCTACTCAAGGGACCATGGACCAATATCTTCGACCCGTCCAGTGGATTCTCTCCCGCGATAACCTGAAGGACTGCCTCCCACTACTCGTCCTGTTGAGCCCATTCGAGACCAGCAGGTTGATGCCAAAAATCAGGGCAAGCAAATACGTCCACCTTCATGTATACACACCGTGTACATCCTTGCGAATGCAACCATCCGACGATCTCCAACTTTACACTATTCCTTCCCTACCATCCGACTGGACTCCGCCTTGGGATCTGATCGACCAACTCAACGTGTTCGCCGGGCAGCTCTGTCTCAGGGACTATCAATCGTACATCCGACTTTGTCGTTTCCTCGACATACCTACGGAAGAGCCGCCGAACGATACCCTTGGCAGTTTGGAAGAGAACGTAATTAGACCTTCAGGATCGCCCTTGACTCCCGTGATGGCACTGCTCGTCATTCGGAACAGAGGGCGACCGTTCGAACGGACCCATATGGGCAAAATCCTTCAAGGACTGCTACTGACGAAGAAAGACTTTAACCGGCCAACGTCACTGGTTATGTCTGGTCCCAACCCTGCTAGTTTCGATACGCAGAAATCACACGCTCTCACGTCTGCAGCTATGCCCCCATCACCTTCGGAGATGGAGTACGATGCACAAGAAGCCCCTGCGCCATCAGCGTGGCTTCGGTCATCCAAACGGGGATTGGAGATTGTTGACACACGTGATACAGATTCAGAGCCACCCCGAAAGCGTCGACGTCGCGGTACGGCATAATGATCAAATATTCGTCAGTTGTGAGTTCTCTGGTGGTTAATAGTAAATGTCAACGGAGAACTCATGGTCTCCTCTGCAAGGTCGGGTAACGCAGTCTCACATTTCCCGCTGGCCATAAGAGCACCAACACGGTACCATCGACATGTATCACTCGAGCTAGTAGTAGTAATGCCCCTATATCGTATATGATACACAACCACGTAGATATAAACCCTCACGTAGTATCCCATATGGGACAATAAACAAGGATTCTTTACAGTTGTTTACGAAATGCTTGTCAGTGGCAAAAAAACTGAAGTTGTGTCGATATGCAACATCAATGCTGTCTCGAACCACACGCAAGAAATTAACCGCTCAAGTAGCTCGTCGTGTGGTTTGTAGATTATCCAAACAAGAAAAAGAAAAAGCTTGGGGGGCAAGACACAATCAAAACATAGAACAGGGGGGAAAGAGCGAAATCAACCAGTTTTAGGCTCAGAGCGTCGCATGACAGTCTTGCCAGCTGAAACATATACCTCCTGCCAGCGTTCTATGTACGCCTTTTTGTTCCTATTCCACTTGAAAGCAAAACTCCTCCACGCGCTGACCGAAAATTCGATGAAGGGCACGATGGTGGCGAAGAAAGCGGCCATGGCTGGCACGGACGCTCCTTCGATGACAGAGTCGACAACGTTGAAGGTAAACGAGGGCGAGACTTCTAATCCGAGGTTCGCGGACGATCCACCAGGAGGTGTTTTGGTATAGCCTCGAACATCGATAGCGAGGGAAACCCGATTCAGGGACCGACACGTCTGCAAGAGGCGTACGAGTCCGTAGGCTGGCGTGACCCCACCCGAGGTTTGCCATCCCCACTCCTCGTTTATGAGGAGGTATTCCAGGTGGGGCCATGCTGATGCCAACTTGAACAGTTCGTCGTCCGTCAGATGCACGCTCCACTCGAGGTTGAGATCTACGCGACGGAGGGTTCTGAACGTCATGGTAGGTTGCAAGTCATCAAAAGTCAGCACAAGAGGATCTGAGCCGGCAACCTTGGGCGATCGACGAGTCTGAATCAACTCCAACACTGTGATGGCGTCGCCGGCGCCAAGTGCGGTCAAGAGGGATGCCACGTCCCGCTTAGAAGGACAGCCGCCGATTTTTGCAGAGAAGTCCATGAGAGCAGGCAGTTGCATACGGGCAAGTAAGTTCGAAATCGGGACCAAGGACAAGGAGAGTAATTCAAACTCTTGGGAAGAGAAGAGGCGCGCCGGAACGAGTGATCTCAGCAGGTAACGTAGTACTCAGTACGAAGGAGAGCTCAGTCAAGCCCGTCATGCGAGACAGATGCATGAGAGCGTCCACGCTCAAGGTGATTTGAGGACAACGTACAATCTGGGGGTTTGACCAGCAGCATACGACTTTATCAAAGGCGACATCAGGCTGGCGCACGCGAATGGAAAGTTTCCGCATGTTAGGAGAGAACACGGGAAACGAATCGAGAGAATCTTGAAACAAGTATAAATTCCCCTCGAAGATGAAGCAGTAATCGAGGGAAATCAACGACGGGAGAGGTTTGTGCAATAAGGGCATAGTTTCATTAGCGAACGTGCAACGCAAGTGGCGGAGGTTTGGGAAGAGTGAATCAGGAGTGGAAGGGCTCAAGAACGTTCTGACACAGTCGGCGTAGAATGCACTTCCAAAATCCAGTATGGATCGCACGTGACGTGTAACTTCGAAGAGTATTCCACTCAGCTTGCTCGAGCGGTCTGTGAAATGAATACCACTTTGTAGCGCGGTGGAAAGACGTTTACAACGAACGAAACACGACGAAAACCAGCGACTTCTTACCTTGATGCCTGGAACAAGTTGATAAGACGCCTCCGGAAGGCACCGGGCCAAGGGGGATAGATCGGACAACTCTGACCAAAGTATATCTAGTGCTGGCTCCTTGAATATAAGGCATGTTCTGGCCAGAGCGACGAGGTCAGTGGCGGGGATGAGGGAGTGCGAATACTTGAAGTTTTTGAAGCGAGATGGATCGCAATGAGCAAAGATATTCAGAAGGATCTCATCCAACTCTAGGGCGTGATGCATCCTATGGTAGAGGTTGTTCGAACGAGGTTTGGAGAGGCACAAGTCGATGACCAATGGCCTCATGGCTTGCGCGCCTTAACCCGTTGGAGGAAACGACTTGACCGATGGGGACGCCAATCGGCGGTTCGCCTGTTGGGCAAGGTCAGTGATTCGTGGGGGGTGGCCTTTTGTACGTCCTATGTAAGTAGAGTAACTCGAAACAGAAATGGACTTACACATATCAATCCGAACAGACATGATTGTTTGCTCATGCCAATATAAGTCAAAAGGTGGTGCACGGTGGTTGAGTAGTTGGAAACAAGCGTATTAAACTCGTTTCCACATACCCCTCGCATTTTTGGATCTCGTCTCGCGGCATTTCGATTGTCACGGGGACAAACCGCCGAGGCATTTGCGCGCCGACTCGTGACTCGCGTCATTAGCTCAGAGAGGGCGCGAAGTCGGTGTAGTCTGAAACATGAACTGTCGCCCACCGACAGACGGTGCGAGAGGGCCATCAGTATCATCGATCTCATCGCTCACCACTTTTCGTACTCGAGGGACTCCCTCTTCCGCCTCACCGTCACGCACGTGACTTGCATCGAGCTTGTGAACTTGGAGAGTAAATTATTCTGTCTCGAGGTGACGGTGGATGGTTCCGCGAGCTTGAGGAGTTTGCACACCCTCAGCAACGAGCATGCACCACCCTTTGCTGTATTCCCTACTTTGGGACCCCTGATCATGATGATCGTGTCAGAGTGTGATGGAAAACACGCATGTCCCATCGAAAGGAGACAAGTCGGCTGACGATTGATCAGATTACCGAGGTTGAATACTGAATATTAAATACTGGACTCTGATGGGAAGAAGAGAGACACGTATTGAAATTGAAATTGGACAACCCTGACCCGCATCTTGTCCAGGCGGATTCATACATACAGATCTGGGGATAGTAGTGAATTTGAGATTTTACAGAGAGACATACCGGATTCTGGTTACTCACGCGACGACATGTAACACTGGGTGGATGTGGGGTGAGCGTTATGAAAGTAAACTTGAATGGATCGAACAAGAAACTGAGACTGGGTGCAACCGGAACGGAGATCGGAAGGGGTGGCGTGTTTGTTTCACACTGCGGAAGCGCAGAAGGGCATCGCAGTCGCAGTCGCAGACTCGCAGTAAAGCGGCGTAGTACAACCACTCGACGAACGTCCTCGAGGCTCTTTATCCTCTCTAATTCACAACAAGTCTACTTTCTTATCCTTTCTTTCGACCATGGAAGCCCTCATCCGTGTCACAGAGACACTCAAGTCCTTTCGGGTGCGTCACTCGTCTTTTTCGACTCGCACTTGGGTCTGATCGTTTTCATCCATGCATACATTGTACAGGAGACGCGCTTGAGTGCACTTCGATCACCTATGGAGTTCTTTGACATTCACCGTCTGTCAAGACCAGCGGATACGACCCAAGCCGTGTCGGTGCGTAGGATCGCCCATACGTTAGCTAGCACGCACGCATGCTAACACTCTGTTTTCCTTGCTTCTCCGCTCCTCGTTCCCCCTTGTCGTCGCTTTCCTCGGTTTCGATGTTCGTGTTCGCATTCGTCCGTGGGATCCCCCCGATATAGCGCATCACCTACAACACGCGGTATTTCTCCGGAAACTACACCCTCATCGTCCTCGCCCTCGCTGTCTATGCACTGTACGTCCATCCTTCTCCTTGCGCCTCGTTTGGAAACGCTGATATCGGGCCTTGCCCCCTCCACCTTTTTTTCTTTCCCCCCTCTTTCCTTTTTCTTTCGTCCTCGGGGTGTGGATAGCCTCACGAGCCCATTCTTACTCGTGTCGCTCGTCTTTCTCTTTGGTGGTTTCGCCGCGATCAATAAATTCGGTGCGTCTCGTTCCTTGTTCCCTTTCCGTTTCCCTCACTCATCCATCCCCTTTCCCCCACCCGTTCTCCCACTCCTGTTCTCCTTCCTTCCCCCCCTCATACACAGGCTCCGAACCCGTCCAAGTTGCCTGCTACGTCGTCACCCAACAATCCCTCTACGTCGCCCTCTTCGTCATCGGCCTCCCCCTCCTCTGGCTCTCATCCCCTCTCACGATCATCTTCTGGCTCGTCGGCGCCTCGGGATGTCTCATCCTCGTCCACGCCGCACTAATGGAACCAGGCATAGAGAGCGAATACGCGAGTGTCCAGGACTCCGTCTGAGGGCGCGCCTCGGTGAGAGTTGCAAGCGTCTAGACTATTCGACCGTCGTTCGTGTTTGAACAGTTTTACCCCCTCGGCCCCTTTTCTCCTCCTTTCGTCCTGTTCCGTTGGCATGTCCCAAGCGGTTTGGGGTATCTATTTTATCGTGTTTTGTTTAGATTCGGATTCGATCTCTGTAAGATGACCGCGGGTCTCTTCGCTCGGACCTTGTTCGACTCATCCTCTCCCCTTCTTTCCCTCTCCTTCTCTTCCTCCTCTCTCGGTTCCCATCCACCTCTTTAGTCACGATACGTACACACGAGTCATACCCTGAAGCATCTACACTCATGTCCACCTCTTCTCCCGGCTCCGAGGTCACACCGAACCCGCGTGCCATCATGACACGATCCGACAATCGCGTTTCCGCTTTTGCTGAAGAATTACATTTTTGATTGACTGTGTGTATATGTAGGCGGGCGAACACGATCGCGTATCATCTTTCCTAAAACCCTAGGTCATGTGTGCGTGTGTGCGTGCGTCGGGTCGGACGGACCAACGACAACGTCGGTCATCGTACGCGATGGGACCGTTATTTGAAAAAAAGAAAAAGAAAAAACAGCGAGCAGAGCGAAAATGACAAGGAGATAATAAATCAATGCCGTCCCGAGAGAGTGAGTGAAAAAAAAAAGCGAAACAGAGAACCAATCCATGATGAGCGAATGATCCAAGCTAAAACATGCGAGATCGGGATCGGCGTGAACATGCTCTCCAGGAGATGGAACACGGAACCTGATAGATAGCGGCATACAACATACGGGGTATGACAAAAGGGGAGAGAGAGAAAGAAAAGAGACGAGCGAGATGAGAAAAAGGAAACAGCGACGGCGGACGACTGAAACGGGAGCGGAAGCGCACGGCTCATAGCAGAGGTAACCACTGGCCTTTATCATAAAACAAAATAAACAAGTGTGTGTGTCAGCGCCGCGCATTGCGTGCGGTAAATCAAAAAAAGGACGAGATGAAGATGGGGAGCTCACCGATGACGATACTCGGTAAATCAAAAATATCCCTTCGTATCGAAAAACAAAACGTCGCTGGCAACGGTGCACCGGACGGCTTGAGCAAGACACAGTGCGAGTACACCGCCTTGGTCGTGTTTTCAAACGCGTGCGAGGCAAAGTTCTCCCAATATTCGACCACGGATTGGTTTTCAAACAACTGCAGAGACATGGGGATGGAATTGGGAAGGGAAGGGTGGGAGAGAGGGGAGAGACAGGCATGGGGGTAGCGTCGGTTTGTGCGCGCGCCGTGAACAGAAAGAGGTGGAGTAGAAAAGGAGCGGGGCGTTACCTCGTAAATGAACTTGCGTTTCCCAACGAGTTCTTCCATTGGCCATTCGGTCAACATGCAGAATTCTGGTGCGACGAGACAGATTTCGCCCGTACGGCGCCATACGACGGTTGGCGTACCGCTGTACGAGATGAGCTTTTCAAGCTCCTGCACCGGAGCGTATGTGCGTCAGATCACGTGTCTCAAACGTAACAGGGGAAAAGACATACAAGCAAGGAGCGTTGGAAGCACCTTTCGACAAAAACTTCGTCTTCATCTGTCATGGGCATTTGCAGTGCGATCAGTGATGGTCGAAAAATGGCAAGCGCTCGAACGATGCGCAGAATATCATTCTTTTCAAATCTGTCAACCAGGGCGTTCCAACACGGGGGGATCATCAGGAATGGACCTCCATAGGCCATGCATGTGTCAAGCCTAAGCGTAAAAGATGTACACACCGAGTTGGAAGATGTTTCATGAGGAAGTGATACCCTTCAGTATAGTCGTAAGGGGTCGTGACGTTAAGTGGCTATTGTTATGCTCAGATCACACGGTCGGGAATAGAAAGGGACGACGAACCGAATGGTGATCCATACTGCTCTGGTGCGTTGAGGTCGTTGACGAGGGTGAGGGATGTGCGGAAGGCTCGAGGGAATAGGGACCATCTTTCGAGGACACGCGAACGACGCCCATTGGTGCTGTACAGCTGGCATCACGGGGATAACGCGGAGGAATGGAGGGTGTTGTGGGGGCCACGGGCTGGGCCTGGGGATAGGAAGAATTGTACGAGATGTCAGCGGCAGAGTCCTGAGAACGACGTGAATACTGCGTGGGAGAGTAGGAGATAAAGGCGGTCGTAGGGGTTGGCTGGGCGGTGGCAGCAAGCGTCGGCTCAGGTATAGACAATCGTGGTGGCTCCGTGAATGGATACGACGGTTGAGGACCTGGTTGGTAGTGAGGTTGTGCATGCAGAGGCTCTGGCGACCAAGCTGAGTTTGGTAGAGTCGATTGCAATTGGGGCTGCGAGGGAGAGGGCGCAGCGCCTGAGGCAGAATCGGGGGGACTCGGGTTGCCAAGGATGGCGGAGAGGATGGAGTACTCCAAGTTCGCAGCCTCTGAGCCAAAGGTAAAGTTTGGATCAAAGGAGACATTGAAGAGAGGGTCATTTGCAGGAAAAGGTTCAGCTGCGGAGGTGGACATGTGAGGTGATCGAAGGAGAGACGTGGGTGATGGGGATTTACATGTGGGTATGGCAGGTAGTGGGTGATCAGAGTTCTTGTCCGGGTGGGACACCTTGGATTTCAGTTGCTCTACTAAGATCACGTGATCAGCGGCGCGCGAAAAGGGACTTGTTTGGCGACGGACCGAGTTCGTCATCGTCGAGGAGATACTTTGCCTTTTTGCGATGACCCTCGACACAACTTCCAGCCATGCCGCGCTTTATGCAGCGTTGACAGGGACGCGCTGTAACGAAAGGTGAGTGGACATCGAGGAGAGGGAGGGGGACGGACAATCGTCGCAGGTGAGGTGGGCCTTTTGGCAATGGGCACAGGCACGGTTCGCCTTTTTCTTCTTTGGGCCGTCTCTGTGTTTTCGAGGGGGATGTGAAGATGAGTCGCCGCTCTCGTCTGGAGAAGTAGCGCGCCTTCGCTTGGTAGGCACGGTGGGCCTGCGCTTTTCGTGTGTGAGATCCGGGAGGTGGTCAGGATGGGCCATGTGTGCGGGGTTGATATAGGTGTTGGAGGACATCGGGTTGCTGTCCGTGTCAGCGGGGGAGTCGGTGGGAGGGACGACGTGGGTGGACATGAGTACATATATGTTGGCGTCGAGGTGGAGGAGATCTCGCTGTCGTATTATGTAATACTTAATCACCGGATTTATTAAATTATTGTTATTATTGTCACAAACTAGATGCAGAATCGACTGGCGAAACTCGCTCTCCTCCTCGGCCGCGAATGTGCGGACCAAGAATTCAAATGGATGAAACAGTCGCGACACGCCGCGCTCCTGGACTTGCTCGACCGCAGACTCGCCGGTGAACCCCTCCAGTACATCCTCGGTCCGCCCCCATTTCCTTGTCCCCGTCCCCGCTCACCCCATCCTAGGTACCACCCCATTTGGCCCCCTCGACCTTCTCACCCGTCCACCCACCCTCATTCCCCGTCCAGAAACGGAGGACTGGGCCCTCCGTCTCGCACGCACCCGCACGCCCGACGTCACGAGCCCTGTCCGCGTCCTCGACCTCTGCACAGGCTCTGGTTGCATTCCTCTCCTATTATGTCATCTCTGGCCGCAGGGCAGCACCCGTGCGGTCGGCGTGGATATCTCTCCAGACGCGATTCGGTTAGCTGCCGATAATGCCGCGAGATCACGATCACCCACACGCACATGCCATCCCATCATCGACATCACCGCCGCCCCAGCTACCAAAAGCATCCGCCCGTCCCACTTTCATGTGAAGGAAGACCGATATCGGTACCGGCTCGCTCAGAAACCAGTCACCGAATCCGAGAACGTATTCACCCCGCTCTTGGGCGATATACACGACCCCGGCTTGCTCCAGCGTCTCGAGCCCCCGCCGCCATTTGACGTCATCACGGCCAACCCGCCATATATTCCACTGCACGTCTACCACACCCTCCCACCCTCCGTCAAAGAATACGAGGACCCCCGCGCACTCATCGGTGACCCCCCGGACGGCCCCCACCAAGACGGTCTCTCCTTTTACCGCACCATCGCCGCGCTCATCGCCCGCAAAGGTGTCCTTGCGGACGGTGGCGTCGTGGCACTCGAAGTCGGTCATGAACAAGCCCATGCGGTTCAACATATACTCTGTCATACCCCTGATTTAAGACTCGAACACATTGAGATTTGGAAGGACCCGTGGGACAAGGAACGTGTCGTTTTCGCGCGCGTCGCATGAACATTTTTGCTAGTACGAGCGATATCCGCCACCGTATTTACGAGTGACATGTGCACCCGCAACGCCATCACCTAGTAACACAGACATACGCTGGTTGACACGTTAAAGTATCCGCCACCTGCCAGCTCACCTCAGCTGTCCCCCCACTCTCTCCTTCGAGCTCGATACCTCGGTTTCCCAATCCATATGCTATTTCAGGAAGGTTCGCCCATGTGATTGAACATCTGATAGGATAGTACACATGCAGATCCTGATTGTCGTTGTGACGGGTTTCGGACCGTCTGTAGGTGTTTCAATCGTTGCTATAGTACACATACTATAGCAACTGAAAAACCTAGCTTCCTTAGGCTCTTGTCCATACTAGGTCACCGCTTCACTCACGTCCCCCCAAGTTGACGGTCCTCATTTCCAAGGCACCTTTTTCCCTTTAGATATCCCCATTCTCCCAAGCATCCAACAGCCTCCCCATGTGCTTCTGCAACCCCCCAAACGTCACCCCTTCCATAAACACCCCTTGATGATTCGCCCCCACAGCCCTCACTACATCATACACCCACTGCTGACTCCGCCAGTCTGGTGTATGACGCCACACCGGTACCTGCTTCGCCGCCACTTCGAACACGGGCAGTTGCCCCGGGCTCACCCACCCAATCACATGTGTCCCGCGCCAGTCCGCGAGCGCGTCGGGGTCAAAGGTGACATTGTGCAGAAATTGCGCGGTGTACGTGTCTGGCGAGCCCACAAGCTCGTAAAAGTTGCCGCGCGGCGTGGGCGGGATCGCCGTGGTCAGGCGGCGCGATTTTCCGTTGGTGGACCCCGGGCCGTGCGGGCCGGTGAACGGCCCAGGGGAGGGCACGTGGGGTGCGGTACGGACGAAGAGGGCCCAGTGGAGGGGGAAGGGTTGGCCGCGCTTGTATTCGCCGCGCCAGAACTGGGCGAGCTCGATGGGGTAGTGACTGGGGGGGACTTGGACTGGGCTAAGCATCGGCGGGGGAGTGTGGGTCGGGACCGGGGTGGTGGCATAGCCCGGAGGAGGTACGTAGGCTGGGTTAAGCTCGTGTCCCGGAGTAGACCCATAAGCCGGGTTTGGTGCGTATACCTGAGAGGCAGCATAGCCATCTGTGGCACGCGCGTTGTAAGTCAACACGTAAGGAGAGAAGGGTAGGATACTCACTGCTACCGGTACCGTGGTTGTACCCGTACATGTTTTCGAAATCCGTTGAAGTTTGACCTGGAATCAATGGCTTTACAACTGGATGAGGTTCGAGGCAGGAAAAGAGCGGTTCTTATATACCTTTGGACCCTCTTGCGCGTTTGTTCGCGTGGACGAGGCATCGGATGGAACGGGGATATTGGACGTTGGGGGTTAGACGTTGTGGACCACACGTTTTGCTTCCGCTGTTTACGAGAGTTTAATTAATTTTATGAAAAGGGTGGCCTCCCCCTTTGTTGCGCGTTTAGTTCGTTGATCCACCTAGGTGGTTTTTGGCGTGTATACCGAGAGACAATGGAGGCGCGTAGTCGGGACGATATGAGATCAGAGTCAAAGGTGAATGGGACGATCCAGATCGTGTCAAACGCTGGTGTGGCGTGGTTCTAGGTGTGGACATGAACATACCAATGGACAAGGACAATGACAAGGTGGATGATAGGACAATGACGAGGACAATGCGAGCAGTGGCTCGAGTGGACGGGGCCAACGGCGGAGATGAGCATGCGAGGTCGTCTGGCTGACCGGTCCGAGTCTTCCCGCTCCTACAGCGTCCTGGTCGGAGCACTCTACGGACCCCAATCGGAGGTCGATGCATGTCCGATCCATCCCCATCTCTCCACTCCATCCTGGACGAGAGCTTCCGTGGACTCCGTCGGAAACGGTGGGCGCCTGCGCAGGACCCTTGGCTCTCCGTTCATGAGACGACTCGGACGAGTTCGCGTCCCAACCCGAGGGAGCCAATGATCGGATTCCATGCCATGCTGTGTTATCGTTTCACACCAAGCCCGAGTCGACTGTCGGGTGATCTTTGATGATGATGGAGGGTTACTGCGGAAGGACGCGCGACTGGGAGGACTCCTGGCTGGAAGGAGATAGGGACGATCAGGTGAGATCGAAACAGGGTGTTCGTCACAGTATCATACGTGATGATTGGATCACTGGATCACAGATGGCGTAAAAGAGGTGTTCCTATGAATGAACGGATGTCATCGAACACGCGTACCGGTCTTTTGTAGTATACCGTTGGAGAGTTTGCTTTGCAAATATGGACCTGTGATCGAGCGGGTGGATGTGCGGACATGGAGAGATGGAGGGTACATATGGCTGTCCTGCGATATGTCGGTGTTCAGAGCTATCGGCGGGTTCAGAACGTTCAGAAGTGAACGAGATCTCGCAGGCTCACTGGGGCAGCGCCCCGACGACGGCTCTGCTAGAGAATTCTGTTACAAGCTCAGGTTCGGTGAGAAAAAAATCAGTTTTTGACAGCTTCGATAAGAGATCTAGCGATAAACTGACAGGAGATATATAAACACAAGATGGCAGCTGGGCTTGACAACTGCCAAGTTCAAATCGGAACACCCATGTCTCATCAGCATATCCCACTCGACGCCTTCCCGACGACGTTTGGCCAGACGACCGGTGAGCACCCGCGCCTGATCCTTCCGTTTCTGAAAATTTCTGAAAAAGACCCAGAGCTCTCGAGCGTAGC
>QFEI01001571.1:0-26467 GCA_003316145.1 Neoboletus magnificus | reverse complement strand
AAGTTCCTGGAGCAGCTTGCGCATCCAGACAATCTCCTTGCCGGCCTCACAAGCAGCGATGTACTCCGCTTTGGTGGTAGACAGGGCAACTATGGGCTGGCGCTTCGACATCCAGGAGACAACACCGGTACCAATCTTGACCACGAATGCGCCAGTGGAGCGCCCTGAGTCCTTGCATCCACCATGGCTGGCATTCGAATAGACTGTGAAGTGCTCGGAGGTGGATTGATCAGGTGAATAGGTGATGCCATGGTCGAGAGTGCCTTTGATGTATCGAAACAGATGCTTGACAGCATTCCAGTGAGCTACGCCAGGATCTGAGGTGAAGGAGGCGAGCTGGATGACTGCAAAGGAAATATCAGGGTGAGATGCGCAGGACAAGTACTGGAGAGAGCCAATAGCACCACCGTAATCGACAGAGCGCATGAGATTGCGATCCTCAGTGGTTTTGGGGCTCTGTTCATGAGACAGAGAGAGGCCCGGGTCCCTAGGAGTGGAGACAGGCTTGCAGTCAGCCATGTTGAAGCGCGCAAGCATATCGAGGCAATACTGACGCTGGGAGATGGTGAGGGAGCGTTTGGAACGATCTCGATCAATCTTGATGCCCAGAATCTCAGTGGTCGGCCCCAGATCGCGCAATTTGAAGTGTTTGCTGAGATCTGCGATGGCCTGCTTGATTGCGTGCTCAGAGGGCGATGCAAAGGTCATGTCATCGACAAATACTGGGAGCATGATCCGCACTTCACCTTTGGTGTAGATGTAGAGAGCGGCGTCGGAATAGGTCTGTTTGTAGCCCAATGACTGGAGGGTGGTGCGCATCTTGAGATTCCAGCGGTTGTCGCCCTGTTTGGTGCCATAGAGGGCTTCTTCAGCAGACAGACTGTGGCCTTCGGATCTCCCTGTGCAAATCCCTCTGGCTGCTCCATATACACATCGCAGTCAATCTCGCCATTGAGATATGCGTATGAGATGTCGACGGACCACAGATGGAGGTCGTGAATCACTGCGAGCGCGAGAATAACGCGGAGAGTAGGCAGGCGCACTGTGGGGGCAAACACCTCGAGGTATTCAAATCCAGGACGCTGCGAGAAGCCCTGGGCAACCAAACGGCCCTTGTAGCGCTCAAATGAGCCATCAGTGTGGTACTTCTTGGTGAATACCCATCTCAACCCAATGACTGGCCTATCCTTGGGCCGAGGCACAAGGGTCCAGGTGCCATTCTCTTTGTGCGCATCCAGCTCCTTCAGCGCAGCTTTGCGCCACTGGTCTGCATCCTCTCGTCGGAGAGCGTCTCTAAACGACCTTGGGTGCGCAGTCAATGCACTGAAAGTGGCAGCCATGTCGGTCTCTTCGTCTGAGTCGTCCGAGTCGTCGACTAGCTGTGCTGGGCTGAGCTTCCACCACTCTCGAGGTCGCTGGCGATTTCTGCAAGGAAGTCTCGCCCCGATACCAATGGGACTGACTGGTTCGATGATTTGAGGTGCAGCAGCTGGAGGTGGTGTGACAGGTGCTGCTGGAGGCGATTGGGGTGCTGCCTGCTGCTCTGCATCAGCAACAGGCTCCCCCCCAGCAGGTAGAACCGCAGAATCATCGGTTTCGCTGTCCTCATCACCAGGCAGATCAGGAGCGACATATGGCGTGTGCTTTGGAGCTGGAGCGGCTGTTGTCGTGACTGGCAATACTGGGAGAGTGCGCTCATCGAAATCAGCGCGTTCTGAGATCATAGTGTGCTTCGTGGTAGGGTTGTAGAATTTCCATCCCTTGTAGCCATCTGGGTACCCAATGAAGACGCATTTCTCGCAGTGAGGGCGCAGCGCAGCGCGTTTGTCCTTCTGAATGTGAACATATGCGGTCGAACCCCAGACTCTGAGGTGCGAGATGTCGGGTTTGCGTCCATGCCAGAGTTCGTAGGGGGTGGCGTTGTCGACAGTGCTGGTGGGGCATCGATTCCACACATGGACGAGCGCAGCAAGCGCTTCGCCCCAGAATGCCATGGCCAGGCCTGACTCCTTCAACATGGTAGTAATGCGTTCAGATAGGACGCGGTTGGCACGCTCTGCCACTCCGTTTTGCTGAGGACGTGCACGAACTGTGTGCTGGCGCTGTATGCCACACTCCTGGGTGAACTCGAGCATGGCCTTGCTCATGTACTCGCCTCCCTTGTCGTCTTGCAGGCATTTGATGCGTCGATCCGTCTGGTTCTCTGCAAACGCCTTGAACTGCTTGAATGCGTCGAAAACATCCGATTTTGCTCGAATGGGCAGCACAAAGCGATACCGTGAGTAGTTGTCAATGAATGTCACCCAGTAGCGATATCCAGAGAATGTTCTATAGGGTACTTCATGGACATCCGAGTGCACAAGCTCGAGTGGCTTCGTGGCGCGAGATTGCAAGGTGGGGAAGGGATTAGCATGCATCTTGCCAGCGAGGCATGGTTCACAGATCGGGTCAGGCGACGACTTGGTGTCCAGCTTCATGCCAGTGACTAGATTGCGATCATGGAGGGATTTCACATCAGCAAGGTTGTGGTGCGCAAGCCGGCGATGCCAGAGTGATAAATCCATCGTGACAGTTGTTGCCGGGTTGGCATACTCGTTCACTGCCTCAGTAGTGCCGTCCAAGAACGCCGCATTATGCGTGTTGATGTTAGCGATGAAAAGCGGTGGTCCTGGAGGGCGAGAGAAGCGCATATGGGTTGCATCGATGTGTACAACGAAAGATGCATTCCGGGTAAGGTATAGCACAGCGAGGAGGTTGTTGCGCAGATCTGGGACATGTAGAACGTTGGTAAACTCGACCGCTCGACACCTTTTTCCATCAATCACTGGGTGGAACACCACAGACCCCACTCCGGCAGAATACACGACCGTGTTATCAGCGAGCTTGATAGGGACGCGTTTGGGGCTGTAATTGCACAGCCAATGACGATGGGGGGTCATATGAGAAGTGGCCCCCGAGTCTGCATTCCAGTCATGGTCAGCATCGAGCAGCAGCGGCGAGAGGGGATCAGAGGGGTTACTGGAACGAAGACTTGCATTTCCCGCGCGTTCTACCACGTCCTGAGACTCTGTCGGCGCATTGGCAGCCTGGGCCTGTTCCCCCTTCCTGTCCTTGTTCTTGTTCCACTTATGGTACCTCTTTGCGCGCTGCAGGAAGTGGCACTTGCATTGGCAGTGGCCCGGTTTCTCGCAGAACGAACAGGGCGTGTTGGGAGGGCATTTGCAGCCAGAGGACGATGCAGAGAGTGCTGAGTCGCTTGTGGTGGATGGCATGGCATCAGGATGGGCTTGGTGATGAATTTCTTCCGTCTGGAACGCATTCTTCACCTTGTCCTTGTCCAAGTCGGTGAGGAGCGCGAGGGACGATGTAAAGTGCGCAAAGTTGGGTCCTAGGGCCCGAATCATGGCCATGCAGGTGAGCTCATCATCCAGAGCTTTGAGGTCGAAGCTGGAGCTGCGCAGATCCTGTATCGTCGCCATAGACTCCTCTACTCGCGCTGCAAGCGCAGGCAATGACTCCTCGGCACGTTTCCAGATACTGAAGAACTCGTCGTAGGCAACAAAGCGGTTGCTGGCCTTTTGCTGGACGAAGAACGCTTTGAGCGCAGCCCAGGCCTTTGTGGGGTTGTCCTGGTCGGCTCTGATATGCACTCGCTGGTCTGGGGTGACATTGAGCATCAGCTCGCCAGCTGCCTTGTCCTGTTTGATGTCCCAGGCGGTTTGTTCTGGTCCAGAAGCGGTGGAACGCGTTTCCTTGCCGTCAATGAGGCGCCACAGGCCTTTGGAGCAGAAAAGCGCCTTCATTTCTTCGCTCCAGGTAGTATAGTTCTTGCCATTGAGAGGCTGAATGCGGTGGTGGTGGTTTTTGGACGACATGAGGGCGGAATTGGTGCAAAACGCGAGGGTAATGGTGTGGAGACGAAGTACTGGCACGGCAGGTGAAAATTTCGTGTGGCTGTGAGACTTGAAGCGCAGAGATCAAAGGGCGGGGCTCATAACCTGTTAAAACAGCTGGAAATCCAAGCTGGAGTCCACTGTCAGAAACTATATTGCAAGTAGTATGAGATGCGAAATACCTGGAGTCCACTGTCAGAAACTGGGGCAAAGGGATGACAGTGGACTCTGCCTACAGTAGGAGCGAGGTATAAACAAATAACAACAACCACAATGCGCCACTATGTGGCACAACACTTTAAGTACGAAAATGGTAGCACTGAGTGCACAATCAATGATTCCAACACAAGTAGTAGGAGATGCGAAATACCTGGAGTTTGTTAAACAGCTGGCAGTCACAGCTGGAGTCCACTGTCAGAAACTATATACGAAGTAGTAGGAGATGCGAAATACCTGGAGTCCACTGTTAGAAACTGGAGGAAAGGAAGGACAATGGACTCCGACTACTGTAGGAGCGAGGCATAAACAAACAATAACAATAACAATGTGCCACAATGTGGCAAAACACTCTAAGTACAAAAATGGTGGCACTGATTGCACAATCAATGATTCCAACATGTTGGTAATTAGCTTTGGTACCCTAGCTTCATGTGAGAGGCTGTATGAGCTGCACCCAACATCTCACCTGCTATCCCACTTTACCAGACAGAAGCTCTTGTCAAGAAGTATTTGCAAGTTGCTCACAGGCTTACTTGCTGTCTTCTTTTGTGATCCAGCACAGCTGCCTTCAGCTATCTTCAAGTTCATTTTGGTAACATTGGTTGATATCACTGCATTTGTTTGAACATTGACACTGTGCTGCCTCCATCTGACTTGTTTGACAGGTACACTGCTTTGCTCTGCTTTATACAATGCTTTCTTGTCCCTGCATGGCTTTCTCCTGCATTTTTGCTGAAGGGTCATTCATCAGCTCTTGTAAGTCATCTTTAACCCATATTTTGCTTTCCTTGTTGCTGCTACCTTCAATTGGGTCACTCTCTTATAACAATTACTCCCCTCCCCTGCAATCTTGATGCTGAACCATTTGGATTCAAGACCCACCAGTTGGCAGTCAACATTTCAAAAGTTTGCTTTGAAATTGTACATGGTGGATACATAGTGCCTGTGCAGACGAATTACATCAGGGTAAAGCTGCAGGCAGCTCACATAGACAATGTAGGAAATGCCATCAAGAGTGCTGTCACAAAGCTAAAGATTAAGCTGTTAGTCCAATTAGTCCAATCCATGAATATAAACTTCATGATCAATGTGCCAGGTTTGTTTTCACCAGCATGTCACATATATTGATGCTTGTGGGGATACAGCAGACCACATTGTCCCCATTGCTTCCATTACATAAATTTACATCCAACAGGCTTGGTGAATTGAAAATCCATGACTCTCTGCTCATGTTGAGTCCAAACAAGTTTACTTGGCTGTACTAAGCGATACTACTAACTTTGCTCACTTTATTAGTGGCCTCAGCTGTTGGTGTAATTATTCCTTTCATTACGCCCAGTGGTTGTTAGATGTGTTGCACACATTGTGCATTTGGGAGAATGTGGTGCATGTTTGTTGTTATTTACTAGCCACCTATATAGTCAGAGTTCCACAGTTGGTACCTCTCCAGTTACTTACTGTAGACTCCAGGTAATGTGTATTCCACACTCTATGCAATCCAGTTACTTACTGTGGACTCCAGCTGAGCGATTCTAGCTGTTTTAACAGTAGTGCTTCGTCTGTGACCCCAGACCTTGTCCCACTTTCCATTGAACAAGGCAGATGAAGAAATTGGGCAGAAACCATGGAGAAGAACCAGTTCATTTACAATGCCCTTGATAACTTGGTTCAAATCATGAACTCATCTCTTCTTTATTAGAATTTGTGCTGATTCTGAGGATCATACTGACTTTAGCTACAGTGTTCAGGTATATCCTCAGCTGTCAGTTTGTCCCAGCTATAATATTGATCTGGTGCTCCAATATGAGGAGAATATATTTCCTGCCTTCACTCCTGCTACCCCTTACCCTGAGGTAACTGAGATCACTGTCAGACAAGAATTTTATCCCACCATATCTCACCTTTCTTTGGCAAGTTCAAACTCATGTGCTGTCACTGATTTAAACTCAAGTGATTGATAGGAACCTATGTCCACTGGGGAGTAAACTTGAGGCAATACAACTTAACTGCTGCATACCTTGAGATGAAGGCACTAATCCAAGCTTTTGAGTCCCTGGAAGTCATGGCAAATGGGAGCACACTAAAGTTTATCAAGATGAGCAATTGAGCCAATCTTTACTTCAGGAATGGAGGTTAAATTAGTAGCTGGGATGTTTTCAAAAATGTCCCTAAGTAAGTGGTATGGTAATGCTTATCTCCACAATTAATTCTTGAAGAAGATAGGTTCAATTTGCCACCATCATTTCTGAGACCACTAGTCTATTGAAGACTTCCTTCACCAAGTTGATTGGAGCTGCCTTTGCTAGTACATCCCACAACAAGATAAGTGATTTCTCACCACAAGCTATTTTTGCAGATGATATTCTTAATGCATTTCCTGATGCCCTAATTACTCCATCTGTCTCACATTGCAACACATTTTACATCACTCATTTCTCCTCAAGGATTTCCCAGCACTGATACAGTGGCTCTTTTTGCACTAGGTCTGGTGCTGTTTTGCAGGATTTGAGGATGAAGAGTTATCTTTGCAGAGGTTTCAGCATATTCAAACTGGATATCAAAGTTACTTTTTCATGCAGCTTGGAGTGTATCTTGGGTGAAACTGATGGTGTGTACCTGCTTATATTTTGGTTTGTCACTTTCAAAAAGTTTTATAAGTTGCCTACTTTCTGTATTTGGGTGTGGGATATGAAATTATGTATGTAGTGAGGTGTAGGATCCATCTTGATCTGGCAAAGGACATTCTCAAGGTATTGTTTAGGGATGATATGGAAAGTGCATTTTTTTTGTCATTTCATATGGATATTGTATTGATGATCACAACAATACTGAAGAGAACAAGAAGGTGCTGTATCAGATGCTGGGATAGTTGCATCTCTCCAAAACAGTAGACACCCTTCCACACATGGAATCTCTGCTGAAGTGGCAACTGATTCAAGTCATCTCTGCACACAACACACTCACAAATTTTGACACAGTAATTAGCTAGAAATATGCAGAAAAGTTGTCCAACTTTAGCAAGAAAGCGTATCTGAAATACCTGAAGAATCAATAATGATCTCTAGGCAATCACCAGTGTGACTAGTAGATGAAGAGAGAATGAATACTTAGTAGTGCTCCTGAGTGGTACTGTTGGGGAAAATCCAAGTGAACTAGCATGGAGAATACCCAGTCAAGTCTCTGGGTTTATATACAGTTCTATTGTATATATATGTTTGTATCTAATCTAATCTATAGATAAATAGTCATATAAGGTTGTATCCTGTGCTCTAATAGTCAGGGGAAGCTGTCATAAGAGTTTCATGAGCAAACATTATATATAATCTTCATCACTGTAAATCATAAAAGAGAAAAAATGATAATTAACAAGGGCTGTGTGATATAGCCAAGCACAGGATGGACATAAAAAGAAGACATACATAGCACAGAGATGAATCTGAGAATCAATCTAACTATAAAATGATAAATTAAAGTACAAGATGTATATTACTCTTTGAGTGTGTGACTCAGTGTTTAAAGTTAGAGGACATGAGTTTTGACTGTAAAAAGGCAAAAGATTAGATTAGATGATCAGTGATTGGTCACATGATCAGATAAGATAAGAAAGAAAAAATGAAATGACTAAGTCTCACTAAGACCTTGGGACAGTACTGGACCATGACAGTATCAGCAGCTTGAACAACTCAAAACATTGTTCAATTTTTTGAATGACATTATTCCATTGGAAGATGGGAAGGAGATAGAAATACCAAAAGATGAAGGGGCAGAAATGGTATATATTATATGTCATCATGTGCAGTGGTGGTTGAATAAATGTGTTGATTGTGGTGTGGCTATAGATATTTGGAAAGTGTGATGATGGTGACAATAATGAATAGTATGGTGGAGAATACAAGTATCAGATCCAGGTTGTTGGAGGTGGAGAAAATTGACAAGGGAAAGAGTAAGGTGAAGCAGAGCAAGTGTGTCATGCAGCCCCTGCTTTTATTGAGTGTCAAGAATGAATGACTGACATGCTAGATGGTAAAGAATATTGGATTCAGACAACAAGTTGTTCAAGAGATATGTGATGCCTGGGCCAACAAGAATACTTCCAAAAAAGGCAGTATGAATGTCCTCTTTTTCTTTTATGTCTTTGTAGGCACAGAAGGGACTGACTGGTTGGGATGTAGATTGGTAAAGAAGGTGGTACCTGTGCAGAAGCTTTTCTACAACAAGAGTAAGGACAAGGATTGAGAATGAGAAAGAAGAAGTGATGTCTGGGCCAACATAATGGGATGCACATGCTTGGTACATCTCCTTTCCACATCATTTATTCTCCTTTGTTTTGGTCTGATATACAATGGACACTGCACCTGATTGGAAGCTAGCATCAATGGGGGGAAATATGATATTTGATTTAATCATGGATGAAGAGAAAGAGAAAGAGAAATTTCAATTGTGGCCAGAGGGAATAAGTGATTTGGAATTTGCATGTTAAATCTGTCTATCTATCTATCAGCAAGGTTCAAGGATAGGTGTTGGTACTTTCATGTGTCTGTTTTATGATGCTATATTTGTTAATGTGCTCCTAGAGATTGTGTATTGTGCTATGTAGTAATCTGGAGGCTTATATCAGAGATGCCACATGCATATTACATACACACTTCAGCCCCATTTTTGGCAAATGTGGTCATTGCCAGACTAAAATCACTGGATGTTGTCTTCTTGGCACACCAAGGACCACACACAGAGCAGCTGTTGTTTCATGACATGCATGATTCTTCCATACAATGAGGTTGATTGTCTCGTTATATGTGATGCTTGTGCTACCCTGACACAATAGTTTTTGCTATTACAGTGGTCTACCCCCAACAACAACCAACTGAAAAACTCAATTCTGGCTTGAAATTCCTTTGTGCTCCAGAGCGCTACTTGTCACTGTTTGGTGTGGTCATGTCCTGGATATTTATTTATATTGACATATATTTTTCTAATTCAATGGTCACACCTCTACAAGTTGATCTGCTTGATCTACCAGATCTCACCAACTCCCTTCAGCTGAATTCAAAGCATTTAGCTGGATTAGGTTATTTCAATACTATATATCTGTTGGATTCATTGATTGTGCACTCTATGGCACCATTTTCGTACTTAGAATGTTGTGCCACATTGTGGCGCATTGTTGTTGTTATTTGTTTATGGCTTGCTCCTATAGTATTCGGAGTCCACTGTCCTTCCTTTCCTCCAGTTTCTGACAGTGGACTCCAGCTGTGACTGCCAGCTGTTTAACAGGTTATGAGCCCTGCCCTTTGACCTCTGCGCTTCAAGTGTCACAGCCACACGAAATTTTCACCTGCCCTGCCAGTACTTCTTCTCCGCACTTTTCTCCTTGCATTTTGCACCAATTCCACCCTCATGTCATCCGAAAACCACCACCACTGCATGTAGCTTCTCAATGGCAAGAACTACACTACCTTGAACAAACCACCTGGGATATCAAACAGGACAAGGCAGCTGGTGAGCTGATGCTCAATGTGGCGACAGACCACCAAGTGCATATCAGCGCCGACCAGGATGACCCCACTAAGGCTTGGGCCACGCTCAAAGTGTTCTTCGTGCAGCAAAAGGCCAGCAACCACTTTGTGGCCTATGATGAGTTCTTCAGCATCCAGAAGCACGCTGAGAAGTCATTGCCTGCGCGTGCAGCATGAGTAGAGGAGTCCATGGCGAGGATACAGGATTTGTGGAGCTCCACCTTCGACATCAAAGCTCTAGATAACAAGCTCACCTGCATGGCCATGATTCAGACCCTAGGACCCGACTATGCGCATTTTACGTCGTCCCTCGCGCTCCTCACCGACTTGGACAAGGACAAGGTGAAGAATGCATTCCAGACGGAGGAGATTCATCGCCAAGCCCATCCTGACACTGTGCCATCCACCACAAGCGACTCAGCACTCTTCACATTGTCCTCTGGTTGCAAATGCCCTTCCAACACACTTTGTTCGTTCTGCGAGAAACCGGGCCACTGCCAATGCAAGTGCCACTTCCTGCAGCGCGCAAAGAGGTACCATAAATGGAACAAGAACAAGGACAGGAAGGGGGAACAGGCCCAGGCTGCCAATGTGCCAGGGGAGTCCGAGGAGGTCGTAGAACACGACGGAAATGCAAGTCTTCGTTCCAGTGACCCCTCTGATCCCCTCTCGCTGCTCTTGCTCAATGCTGACCACAACTGGAATGCAGACTCGGGGGCCACTTCTCATATGACCCCCCATCATCACTGGCTGTGCAATTACAGCCCCAAATGTGTCCCTATCAAGCTCGCTGACAACACGGTCGTGTATTTTGCCAGAGTGGGGTCTATGGTGTTCCACCCAGTCATAGATGGAAAAAGATGTCGAGCGGTTGAGTTTACAAACATTCTACATGTCCCTAATCTGTGCAACAACCTCCTCGCTGTGCTATATCTTACCTGGAATGCATCTTTCATTGTACACATCGATGCGACCCACATGCGCTTCTCTTGCCTGCCAGGACCACCACTTTTTGTTGCTAGCATCAACACCCATAATGCAGCGTTCTTGGACGGCACAACTGAGCCAGTGAACGAGTATGCCAACCCTGCGATGACTGTTGTGCTCGATTTGTCACTCTGGCATGGCCAGCTTGCGCACCACAACCTTGCTGATGTCAAATCCCTGCACGATCGCAATCTAGTCACTGGGATGAAGTTGGACAGCAAGTCGTCGACTGACCCCATCTGTGAACCATGCCTCACTGGCAAGATGCATGCTAATCTCTTCTCTACCTTGAAATCTCGTGCCACGAAGCC
Source organism: Neoboletus magnificus (assembly GCA_003316145.1). Classification (NCBI taxonomy): domain Eukaryota; kingdom Fungi; phylum Basidiomycota; class Agaricomycetes; order Boletales; family Boletaceae; genus Neoboletus; species Neoboletus magnificus. The sequence continues at coordinate 15,541 of QFEI01001571.1, read as the reverse complement.
ACTCAAGCTCGTTCACTCGGATATCCATGAAGTACCCTATAGAACATTCTCTGGATATTGCTACTGGGTGACATTCATTGACGACTACTCGCGGTATCAGTTTGTGCTGCCCATTCAAGCGAAATCGGATGTTTTCGATGCATTCAAACAGTTCAAGGTGTTTGCAGATAACCAGACAGATCGTCACATCAAATGCCTGCGAGACGAGAACGGAGGCGAGTATATGAGCAAGGCTATGTTCGAGTTCACCCAGGAGTGTGGCATACAGCACCAGCACACAGTTCATGCACGCCCTCAGCTAAATGGAGTGGCAGAGCGTGCCAATCGAGTTCTCGCTGAGCGCATCACTGCCATGTTGAAGGAGTCAGGCCTGGCCATGGCATTCTGGAGTGAAGCACTTGCTGTGCTCGTCCATGTGTGGAATCAATACCCCACCAGCGCTGTTGACAATGCTACCCTCTATGAACTCTGGCATGGATGTAAACCCGACATTTCGCACCTCAGAGTCTGGGGATTCACCGCATATGTTTACATTCAGAAGGACAAATGCGCTGCACTACGTCTTCATTGCGAGAAATGTGTCTTCATTGGGTACCCAGATGGCTACAAGGGGTGGAAATTCTACAATCCTACCACGAAGTGCACAGTGATCTCAGAATGCACTGATTTCGATGAGTGCACTGTTCCAGTATTGCCAGCCACGGCACCAGTTGATCCACCTGCAAAGGATGTGCCATATGTCGCCCCTGATCTGCCTGGTGATGAGGACAGCGAAACTGACCATTCTGCGGTTCTACCTGCTGGAGGGGAGCCTGTTGCTGATGCAGAGCAGCAGGCAGCACCCCAATTGCCTCCAGCACCACCTATCACACTGCCTCCAGCTCCTGCACCTCAAATCATCACATCAGTCAGTACCATTGGTATTGGGGCGAGATTGCCTCACAAAAGTCACCAGTGATCTCGAGAATAGTGGAAGCTCAACCCAGCTCAGCTTGTTGACGACTCAGATGACTCGGATGAAGAGAGAGACATGGCTGCCACTTTCAGTGCATCGACTGCACACCCAAGGTCGTTTAGAGACACTCTGTGGCGAGAGGATGCAGACCAGTGCCGTGAAGCTGCGCTAAAGGAGCTTGACGCACACAAAGAGAATGGCACCTGGATCCTTGTGCCTTGCCTCAAGGACAGGCCAGTGATTGGGTCAAGATGGGTGTTCACCAAAAAGTACCATGCTGATGGCTTGTTCGAGCAATACAAGGGCTGTTTGGTGGCCCAGGGCTTCTCGCAATGTCCTGGATTTGAATACCTCAGTGTGTCTGCCCCCACAGTGTGCCTTCCCACTCTCTGGGTTATTCTCACGCTCGCAGCAATTCACAACCTCTATTTGTGGTCTGTTGACATCTCATATACATATCTCAATGGTGAGATGTCGATGTGATGTTTATATGGAGCACCAGAGGGATTTGCACAGAGAGATCCGAAGGACACAGTCTGTCTGCTGAAGAAGGCCCTCTATGGCACCAAACAGGGCAGCAACTGCTGGAATCTCAAGATGCACACCACCCTCGAGTTGTTGGATTACAAACAGATCTATTCTGACGCCGCTCTCTACATCTACATGAAAGGTGATGTCCGGATCATGCTCCCAGTCTTCATCAACAACATGAACTTTGTATTGCCCTCTGAGCACGCAATCAAGCAGGCCATCGCAGATCTGAACAAAGACTTCAAATTGTGCGATCTGGGACCAACCACTGAGATTCTGGGCATCAAGATCAATTGAGATCGTTCCACACACTCCCTCATCATCTCCCAGTGTCAGTATTGCCTCGACATGCTTGCTCGCTTCAACATGGCCAACTGCAAGCCTGTCTCCACTCCCATGGACCCGGGCCTCTCTTTGTCTCGTGAACAGAGCCCCAAAACCACTGAGGATCGCAATCTCATGTGCTCTGTCGATTACGGTGGTGCTATTGGCTCTCTCCAATATCTGTTCTGTGCTTCTTGCCCTGACATTGCCTTTGAAGTGAGCCAGCTTGCCTCCTTCACCTCAGATCCTGGTGTAGTCCACTGGAATGCTGTTAAGCACCTGTTTCGATACATCAAGGGCACTCTTGATCACAGCATCACCTATTCGCCTGATCCATCCACTTCTGAGCACTTCAGTCTATTTTGATGCCAGCCATAGTGGATGCAAGGACTCAGGGCGCTCCATTGGCACATTTGTGGTCAAGATTGGTACCGGTATTGTCTCCTGGATGTTGAAGCAGCAGCCCATTGTTGCCTTGTCTACCACTGAAGTGGAGTACATTGCTGCTTGTGAGGCAAGCAAGGAGATTGTCTGGATGCATAAACTGCTCTAGGAACTTGGTTTCAAGCTCACTGGCCCATCTACCCTGCACATGGACAATCAGTGAGCCATTCAGGTTGCCAAACATTCAGAACATCACAGGAGGATGAAGCACCTGGACTTGAGGTGGTACTGGTTGAGGTATGTGGTTGATCAAGGCCAGATTGCACCCACCTTTGCCCCCACTGCTGATATGCCTGCTGATCTGCTCACCAAGGCATTGGCACAAGTCAAGGTCCAGCAGTTCCGCCAGATGCTAGGGATTGGACCGATTGCAGAGAGGTAGAGTTGCACACTCAGGGGGGAGTGTTGGATTCATTGATTGTACACTCTGTGGCACCATTTTCATACTTAGAGTGTTGTGCCACATTGTGGTGCATTGTTGTTGTTATTTGTTTATGGCTCATTCCTACAGTAGTCGGAGTTGACTGTCCCTCCTTTCCTTAGTTTCTGATAGTGGACTCCAGGTATTTCGCATCTCCTACTACTTGCAATACAGTTTCTGACAGTTGACTCCAACTGTGATCTCCAGCTGTTTAACAATATCATTACTTGTGTGCATGGAGTAGGAATGTTAGCATTCTTGCACTTATACTTGATTCAGCATTTATCCAATCTTGTGTCTTCAAGTTGCAGTCAAGGCCATTTCCTTCACTAGCTCTTTTAATCAGGCTGATTAATTGGGTGAGTTCTTGCAAGTGAGTTGGCAAACATTTTTTGCTGTGGATTTTGCTGACTTCTAGTGTCACTTTAGAAAGCTAGACATGAGCCCAGGATATGGAATAAATTAAGCTATTTGAACATTGTCCCACTCCTGGGCACAGCACTGGGCAAGGATTTTGGATCTGATTATCCCTACATGGTTTCAATGCAGAAGCCCCATGGAATCCTTTCTGAATACTTCAAACAGAATGAAAATGTGCTTTTGCTAACTAGTTGCATCCCACTTATGAGTACAAGAGATCTTGGGACTGTCATCTAATTTATGAGGATGTCACAGATTATGGGAACAGTTGCTTGACCAGGGCACTATAGGTTTAACAACTCTGGTTTGTAAGAAGTTCATGTGACATGATCCTGCAGTGCATTCACTGTCCATCCTTCACAGGAATCCCCATTTTGTGGATGGCAGCACTTCACTGATCTGTTGACTGTTTGATTTATCATAACCTCCAAAACTATTGCAATGTTTGGTGAATTTTCATTGTCTAAGATATAGGTCATGACAGTGTGGGAATCATGCTTAGTCATAGTGGGACTAAATATAGTGCATGCTTTTGGCTACATGATTGCCCCCTAGACTATGCGATTTGGCTCAGTGGCTGTGAGGATATGCCAATTGCAAAACAGCAATACCATTGCAATAGTTTTGTACCTTTTATAAAAAATATCAAATCTCATTGAAATCACATAATAATTTGGTAAGGTTTGGTTATACAAAAAAAATAAACATATAAATATCATGTCTGAGTTTGAATTAGTTCTCACACATCTTTATTCCCAACCACATCATCATGAGATCCATTTCTCTTATTTAACAGAATACCATCCTTTCTATGCTTGATGCTGGTCACTCTCTTTTAGCCATTGCATCTGCAACTCATCTCAATGCTTCTACCATCTCCAGACTTTGCTCCAAGGAGTGTTCTGAGCTTCAGAAATCTATTGGAGGTTGTCCATCCAAGCTTTCCTCTACGAGTATTTGCCATGGCATTTATCTTATTTTTTCTGAAAAGGCAGAGAATGCTGTTCAGATAACCAAGGCTCTCACCAATATTGTCAATAAACCTCTCTCCACCACCATAGTATGCCAGCACTTGATGACAGTTGGTATAAAGGCTGTGGTCAAGTCAAAATGCTCTCTTCTTTTAGCAAAGCATTACAAAGCTCATTTGGATTTTGCCTATGCTCATAAGGATTGAATTATGGGGGATTGGAAGAAGGTGATATGGTCTGATGAAACTAAAATTAACCACCTAGGATCAGATGGGCGCAAATGGGTGTGGAAAAAGACAGGTGAGGGGCTTAGTAATAGAGTGGTGCAAGAAACTGTCAAATTTGGAGGTGGTTTCTTGATGATGTGGGGCTGTATGACTTGGCAGGGAGTTGGCTATGCTGCCAAGATTGATGGTAGGATGGATGGAGACCTTTACTTTCAAATTTTGAAGGATGAACTCCTGAATACCTTGGAGTATTATGGTCTTAATCCTTCTGACATCATCTCTTATCAGGACAATGATTCTAAGCATACCTGCAGAAAGGTCAAGGAGTAGCTGGAAGAGCAGGATTTCAGGACTATAATATGGCCTGCACAGTCTCCTGACCTAAACCTTATTGAACATCTGTGGAGTTATCTGAAAAGAAGGCTAGCAGATCATGAAGACTCTTTTACTGGGATTTATGCATTGTGGGAAAGAGTTTAGAAGGATGGGGAGGAAATATCACTTGAGGAGTGTCAGAAGTTGATTGAGAGTATGCCTAGGAGGGTCGAGGGAGTACTCCAGGCAAAAGGAGGCTATACCAAGTACTAATCCATTCAAAATAGCAAAAGATGCAAAACTATTGCAATGATATTGCTGTTTTGCAATTGACATATTCTCACAGCCACTGAGCCAAATCACATAGTCTAGGGGGCAATCATGTAGCCACAAGCATGCACTATATTTAGTCCCACTATGACTAAGCATGATTCCCACACTGTGATGATCTATATCTTAGACAATGAAAATTCACCAAATATTGCAATAGTTTTGGAGGTCACTATAGGCCCCTCTGGATGCTATCACAATGTTGTCAAACAATAGGAGAAGGGCAAGGTTATCTGGCAGCAGCTGCTTTTCCCCAGCAAGCCAAGACCTATCCTTTCAGATAATGGATTCAGATATCTGGCAGCAATCTTATGTCCAGCAGGCCAAGGTTGGCCCATCTGAACACTGATAGTATCCGAAAACAAGCCCACCTGGTGGCAAAAGTTTGCTTTTGAGTGTTTCCATACTGTACACCCATCTGGCAGCAATGCATTACCTGCATTTAGAATGGACCTTAAGCCTTCAAACAAAACAGCCCCTGGCATAGATCAAAGGAATGAGTTCTATGTGCAAAACAATGCTTATCTCCATGTGAGAAAGAAAGGAAGGTGAGCTGTCAGCTAGAACTATAGTAGTCCATAAACATCACTGTAGCTTCTGTGGTGGGGGGTAGGAAGGCATATATGTGAATGTGATGAGTGTAAAACATTTGTATGCACACAAGGCTCTCCAGAGGGCAGAGAGTGCATAGGGTTTGACACTGTGTACAAGTTAGTGCCCTTTGTGTGCATCCTCTATAACCAAGTCATAGGAAAAAAGGCAATGAAGTCAAGCTCAAGCCCAGGAGTGAGTGTGCACTGTGCATTTTGTGGATATGGCACCTAATGGTAGCAGTATGGCCTTATGGGCTATGGGGAGCACAAGCATGTCAGGCTGAACTGGCTGATGATCATTGCAACTCTCCAGCTTGCTGGCAATTCTTATATATTTTTACAAGATGCACTCACCCTCAATCTCAAGCACCTAGGAAATGGAAATGTTAGTATGCTGATTCTTACCAAGATAAGCTTACTGAATGCCAAATCCAGTCAAGAATGGTACAAGCCCTGTTAAAAATGCCAGGCCATGCCATAGTGCGAAGCAAAATGTCTAAAATATGTGAGTTTCTTCAAGGCTCCATTTAGAATGGCTGGCCCATCAACACATTTGTTATTGTTGATATACATACAGAAACAGATATTGGCTATTTGCAATATGGAAATGGAAAAATACAGCCCAACTTTGCACCCACATCAGAGTTAATTAGTAAATACTATGGAGAGGTGATGTTGAGGAAGATGGAGGTGGTGAATTTTGCTGCACAGAAAAATGGCCCCAATGAAGCCTCTTATTTGTTTAATGATTCAATGTACTGCTGGGATGGGTGAACAGTACTGATGCTGGCAACCTGTGGACAGACATTTTGCATGGAAAACAGCTTCATCAACATAAAGCAAATAGTGGAAAAGTGCCCTTTCTTTGCTACACCTCTGCTGATCACTCAGGGCAAGCTACAGAGGCATATTTGACTTGGTGCTGGTCTTGGGAGATTGGACCACAATTCCAGGCCAGGTAAAAAGTATGCTCAGCAAAGTTATCAAATGCCTTGGCATGAACAAACATAGCACCAACCTGTGAGGCACCATCATTGGCATTGTATATCAAGAGCAATGGTGTAAGTGGTGAAGTGTCAGAAAATTGGGCTACCTGCACCTGGGATGAGGCTGTGGGGCATGGAGCTTGTGCCTTGTGGAAAAGACAGCTGTGCATCCAAATGGTACAAGTTCTATATGTGAACAACCAACTACCCAAGGATTAGGAATGCAGTATGGATGCTATAAATGGATGTTTGAGATAGCCACCAAGTAAGACATGCAGGAATACATGTTTCCTTTCAACAGCATACTGCCAGATATATACAGGCATGCATATTCTACCTGCACAGCATTAGCAGCCATTTCATCACAACTATGAAACAGAGAGAAGGTTAATATGTACATTTGTAGCAGTAAGCACATCCATGTTACCAGGCCTGCAAATACCTGAAAGTAGAGAGAGACTGACACTGAAGCTCAGTGAGCAGATGGATTGCCAACACAAATCTTATTGCTAAAATCATGCCTTTAGTTGTACTACTCAAAGCAACAAAAAACTTATGTAGCTTCTATAGCAATCTAGCAGATGAATCATACTTGCTGGAGTGTGCAGAGTGCAAGGTGAAAATGTGTGAGCAACTGGGGAGATCCATGTCAGGGTGTATTGAATTTGACATGCTGAAAGCAAACCAAGAGTTCCTATGCCTTGTGTGTAACCAAAAGCATGCAGGGAAAGTGGTTGAAAGTGGAACAGGGGTTGATCAACTAGTTCAGGTAAGGAAATGCCAGTAAATAGCTGGCAAATGCTCATGCATCTTGCAGTACAGATTTAGTGGCTAGAGTGATAGGCAGCATTTGATGATGATGTGGCCCTTGACTCAAATGCTGATAGTGCTGTTTGCAAGGCAGTATTGTTTGATCTGAAGAATGAGTAGTTGCCTAACAAAGATTGCATCTGCATCCTGATCCCTCTACCTCAGGCTCAAGCTTACAAGGCCTAGCTACATCTAACCAATTTGGATTTGGATGACAACACACAACTGATTGCAGACAAGGTCAGATTAGTTTGCAAGTCCATAGACCACTCCATTGCATGGAGGCAACTGGCCAACACATTCATTGTATTGGATGCAGTAGTGGATGCAAGCATGGGGGTATTTGGGAAAGCACTGGCCACAGATCTACTACAAAAAGTGTGCAGGCCTGCCTTGCACCTTTGCATGCTGCATGCTAGCAAGAGTATGCAAAAGAGACTCTGTACCCCAGGTTATATATGGCTTGACATGTTGCTGTTTAGCAGAGGTGGCTTTAGGAATTTGCTGTTAGTCGCAAATGGGTGGATGCTGTGGTATCACCAGTTATTTGGTGATTTGGTTTCACTGGTACAGAGGTCAGTTTATGAACCATCTTTGAAACAAACTAATGCTGAATGGAATTTTCAGCAGACTGTTTCACTTTGTTCTTGTCTTAGGTGCAACCTTCTTTTGGGCCATGGTCCTGAGAAAATTCATCAGCAGGGTTGTCAATAGCATTGGAGTGGACAAGAAAGAAAGAATCTGAAATGCCACCTCACAGGTGATAGTCCAAGACTAAGCATTGCTGCAAGCAATGGATGCAGTCATGATCTGCCAAGAAAGAGACAATAATATGCAAGTAATCACCAGGCAGATTGGTGCACACCAACCTCCATTAAGGGCATGGAGGTTACAATTTGAGGGTTGTGGAACCAGGGCATATAATCCTCAAGGAACAGACCTTATGACAAAGAGCAGTCATGGCAAGATCCAGCTCATTTGTTAATTCTATCTATGGAAATTGGTCTGGCTTTGTGAGCAGGATGCAGTGCAGCATTTTACCCTGGTCAGCAACAAAACACCAACTGTATACTTGTATAATTTTCTAGCCTCACAAGAAATAAAGGAATTGTTTGTAAAACCTTGTTAAAACAGCTGGATATGTTGGATCCATTGATTGTGCACTCTGTGGCACCATTTTTGTACTTAGAGTGTTGTGCCATATTGTGGCACATTGTTCTTGTTGTTATTTGTTTATGGCTTGCTCCTACAGTAGTTGGAGTCCACTGTGCTTCCTTTCCTCCAGTGTCTGACAGTGGACTCCAGGTATTTTGCATTCCATACTGCTTGCAGTATTAGTTTCCAGTTTCTGACAATGGACTCCAGCTGGGATTTCCAGCTGTTTAACAAGGTGGGATATCACACAGCTGGAGTCCAGTGTCAGAAACTAAGGAAAAGAGAAGGATCTGGACTCAACTAACTACAGGACGAATCAACACCAATAACTAATAACAAATGTGCCACATTGTCGCACAGAACTAAATATCTGCAGAAAGCACACCAAATAGTGCACAATCAATGTAACTAACATGTTAGATGTGTTTGCACACTCTGTGCATTCTGGAGTAGTTGCCACATTGTGGTGAGTTGTTGTGGTTTGTCATTTAGTTACCTTTATAGTCAGAGTTCCACAGTCAGCGTTTTCTCTAGTTTCTGACTGTGGACTCCAGCTAAGTGGTTCCAGCTGCATTGAACATAACACTCCCCCTGATTGTGCAACTCTACCCAGCTCAGAATGCACCTAATCCCATCAGCTCACAGAACTTCTGGACCTTGATACGAGGTAATGCCTTGATGAGCATGTCAGTCGACATGTTGCCAGTGGGAAGAAATGTGGGTGAAATCAGCTTCTCATCAACCACATCTCTAAGCTGGTACCAGTGCAAATCAAATTGTTTCATGCGTCCATGATGCTCTGGGTGCTTGGCAACCTGGATAGCTGACTAATTGACCATGTAGAGTGAAGATGGTGCAGATAGATCAAATCTGAGTTCCTTGAGCAGTTTCCACTTCCAGATGATTTCTTTACTGGCCTCACATGTAGCCATGTACTCAGCCTCAGTGGTGAACAGGGCTACAATAGGCTGGTGCTTGGACATCCAGGAAATGACACCAGAACCGATCTTAACAACAAATGTGCTAGTTGATTGTCCAGCATCCTTGCAAGCGCTGTGATTGGTATCAGATTAGGTTGCAAAGAGCTGAGGTTAGGATGGATCTTGGGCATATGTGATGGCATAGTCAGTTGTGCCCCTGATGTAGCAAAACTGGTGCTTAATTGCATTCCAATGGGCAACACCAGGATTGGCAGTAAAGGCAGCAAGCTGCCTGATGATAGCATATGTGATATCTGGATGAGTGGTACATCAGAGATATTGGAGGGAGCCAAGTGCACTGCCATAATCAATGGATTTGATGAATGTGTGCTCCTTTGCAGTCCTCAGACTCTGCTCAGTTAACAGACACAAGCCAGGGTCCATGGGAGTGCTGACAGGCTTGGAGTCAGCCATGCCAAATTATCAATGCTTGGTGTCAAGAATAATCCTCACACTCTGATCCTTGGCATATGTGCATATCTTGTTCAAGTCATGGTAGAGCCATTTGAAGTCCTTTATGTCCAGTGGTATCAAGAGTAAATCCTTTGAGATTTGGATATGAAAAACTGTGAGATCTGAAGATTCAGAAGTATTAGGGAATGGGACCAGTGGACTCAACACAATTCAGTTACATGTTAAATGAAGAGACAGGTTGTATAATGTATCTGCATTCAAAAGGAGAGCCATCTAAATCAGAATGCATATATCAATACAGATGGTATGTTGCAACAATGACAGGATCAACCCACAAGCTTTATGGCAACCCAAGTTCATCTATCTCTGACCTCTTGGGTGTCGAATTCATCCTCAAAATCAGTGAGCACATAGATGCTCCTGACCATTTTTTCACATGATGTGCTTGTAAACAGGTTGTTCAGTGACATCTCAGTACTTGGACTCTTATAATCATGTGTCTGGTATATAGCACTGGCAGCCTCATGCTCATTTACCTCCACACTATATGTAAACATAGCACTGTTATTCTGGCTCTATAGAGCAAGGTAAAGGCAGCACATGCCATCTTACCACCAAGAAAGAGAAAAAGTCAGTGATCGATATGAACATTGGAGATAGATATATATGATCCAAGAATGTTTGCCTCACAATAGCCTAAATGATGGCTCTTATGAGGGGAATTTTCAACAATATGCTGAGTATCTCAGGTCCATGATCCATAATGATCTTAAATAAAGTGTATCCATATATGAAATAAGTGCCAAAGAGCACCACAAGAGGTGGTAATATATCAAATCTGGATTAAGAGCTGGGCTTAACCAGCTTGAAGGATGGCAGGGGACATGGCTTGGCATTGAAGTATAGACCAAGTGATGTGTCTCCACAAATAGCAGGCATGATGAGGAGAGTTGTTTGGAAGGGGTGTCAGGAATATGTGCATGGTGGTGGAGGTGGTACAGAGTGCAGTCTCCATGCAACATGACCAGTTAGGGAAACAATGTAGATGAGGTACTTGTCATATTGTATACATCTTAAATTTTATTGAGGTGTGAATGATGCACAATTCTATTTTCACAGAATAAGATTAGGTATGTATCTGGTCCATCACAAGACCTTGTGTTGAATAAGTTATAGGACCAGATCCACTCAAGGTCCTTTCAATCAGTAGTGGTCCAGCAGGCATTAGGTCAGATGTGAAGTTGTGTTCAAATGGATATTACCAGTCTTTTTTCCTCAAGACCAACACTGCCCAACCAACTTTCTAAACTTGTGTCCCCACTCCTCATTCCTTTTCACACCAGCCATGTTGCCAATCATGATGACTTTTATTAGCATGGTGATCATACACATAGTGCTCCTCCTAAGTTCTGCTGCATGTTTCAAGTTCTGGTTAATAGTGTTCTTGGTGACTGGTACACTATGCATGGTCATCTCCAGTATAGGCATGAGCTCATCCAAGTGGGTGATGGAAAGCAGAATATACAATGTGAGGAAGGAAAAATGGGATATAAGGAGATGTGACAGCACTTGGTTTCATTGAATGGATTTGTGAATGCAGGAAGGAGGTTTGTTAAATATATTGGAAGGTCAAGTTTGTGGAAATATGTGCCCAGCTATTTGAAATGAGAATAAGCTGTGAGTGTGGATGAAATGTCAACATTAGGCCTACTAGTATATTATATAAAGAATTTTCCAAGCAGTCATGTATGCATCAAAACCCTGTGTGTCCATGGATCCATTTGTACTATTCAAATAAGTTCACAGTTGACCTTGGTCTCAGTGTAGTAGGCAGAAAGAAGTGGTGGAAGGTAGTCCCAAACAAGGTGAGGCTTTGTCCATGCAGCAGAGTTTAGCACAGATAGTATGAGACTATGAACCATTTGCATGGAGATTGTCAGCTGCATTCACTACAAAGAAATAAATCACACTATATCAGTATCTTTTATCAAATTCAAAATGTTTATTTCAATCGTGCAAGAAGTTTATCATAAGAAGGAGAACTTTCAGCAAACATGTATTAACTTGCTGATACAACCATAATACATACAGCCAGATTTTCATCACACATACATATGTGCAGCTGGGGAAGGTAGCATGATAGGTGAGTAGTTGTAACCTTTCCTAGGCATGTTACAACAGCACTTTGCATCAATTCTTCCGAGTCAGAAATGAAATTATGGAAAAGAGGTGTCCAAATAGCATCCACAACAGGCTTCAGTTGTCCATAAGAGTAGTGCATTACAACCTATAAAAAACAACATCTTTAGCACATGATTGACTTATAGAGAATTCCTGTAATCAAGCTCCTTGAGCACATAAAGAGATAGTAGCTGCTTGGATTGATTTTATTCTACAACTTTGAGGATAGCAGGGAGGAACAAGTGTAAGTTTCTAGTTGCAAGGTTTCCTTCATTACAAGGAAGTGAAAGACTCTCTAGCTGCTATAGTATTATGGTCACTGGCTGTGAATGCAGCTACAGTCTTAATCTTCTTTTTCTGCAAAAAAGTGGTTGATAGCATTGTTGAACACATCATACTGAATAGACATGTCACTGAGCAGTGTGAGATGATGGATCCTCTAAATAACATAGATATCTACAGTGATTCAAAATGTATCCCAAGGTTTGGCTATTTTGAAAGGATATGAGGTTTGCAGGAGATCCAAAGGGTGGTAGCTCTAGCCTTTGCTGGGTTATTGATAGCCTTAACCCTTGTCCTGAATATGAGCCCTTCATTATGTGATTTGATGGTCATGGCACTAAGCTATGGCCATATTAAAATGATATGTCATTGGGACACTTTTTTGATCCTGATATTATTAACTATCATTTAGTAAATAACATAAGGTTCTGATGGATGCTGTGCTTCAACCTTGTCTGATTATGTCACTTACATAATTCCAAGTGATATAAAGAGCAGAGATACCATCCAGCTAACCCTACTTCATCATAAACTCCACTCTCTCCTCTGCTAGAGTCAATATTCCTATTCTTGCTGAATCTGGTCTCTCTGCTAGGCAAATATCCTCCCAAACTGGTCAGGGAAAGTCTACTGTGGCCAAGGCTATCAAAGTGACCCACCCAGGCAAGGAAAACATCAAATTAGGATGTTCTTCCAAGCTTTCTTCTACTGATAAAAGAAGAATTATCTCTAGTATCACCTTTGGCAATGTTGAAAATGCTGTCCAGGCCACCCATCTCATCAATTCTGCTCTCTCCTCTCCTGTCTCTACCCAAAATGTTAGAAATGTTCTCAAGTCTGTAATCAAGAAAAAAAGTCACTCTTGTCTGTGAAATATAGGCAGCATAGGCTAGCCTTTGCTTTCAAGCACCAACACTAGACTCTGGAGGACTGGACTAGGGTCATTTGATCAGATAAAACCAAAATCAACAGAATTGGACCAGATGGAAGACAGTATGTGTGGAAATTGGCAGGAAAGCCTTTGCAAAACAAGAAAGCCCAGGGAACAATAAAGTTTGCAGGAGGTTCCTTGATGGTTTGGGAATGCATGGGTTGGAATGGAGTGGGGATTCTTGCAGAGTCTGAGGGGAGGATGAATGCTGGGCAGTATGTCTCCATTTTGGAGAATAATCTCCTTCCTTTTATGGAAAATTCTGGAATTCCTAAAAAGAGCATTATCTTTCAACAAGATAATAACCTCAAGCAAACCTCTAAAAGAGCCAAGAAGTGGCTGGAATCTTGAGAGATCAAGCTTCTTGACTGGCCAACACAATCTCCAGATCTTAATCCCATTGAACATCTCTGGCAAATTCTCAAAAGAAAACTGAATAGCGATATAACACCACCAAAAGGAGTATGAGAGCTTGGAGAGACAATTGAAGTGGAGTGGGGAATAATAGAGGTTGAGAAGTATTGAAGATTGATAGAGAGTATGCCTAGAAGACTAGAGGTAGTGAGAAAAACAAAGGGAGGATATACAAAATACTAAAATTGTAGAATAGAAATGTTGCTCAAAAAAGTGTTTCAATGACATATCATTTCAATATGGCCATATTTGAGTGCCATGACAACCAAGTCACATGACTAAGAGCTCATCCTTAGGGCAAGGCTAGGGCTATCAATGATCTAGCAAGGGTTAGAGCTAATATCTTTTGGATCTCCTGCAAATGTCAAGTCTTTTCAAAATAGCCAAACATTGGGAGTCTTTTTTGAATCACTATACATAAAACAACGGAGCTCATTTAAAATCAGCAAGCTAAAATCAACAGTTGTTAACTTGGCATTTAATGATTTCTACTTGTTCAAATATTTGAATAATTCCAAATGGAAGAAGACAATAAATTCTACCTTAGCACTCTAATACTTTGCAATCATACCAATAGCAATGCCTTGGGAACACCTAATGACCTATCCAATACACTTTGTGACATTAATTGAATTCATATCTTTATTTGGAGGCTTTTCAACACCAATGAGAATGCCAGGAACAAGATGTGTTGCAATTTGTCTGCTAAGAATCCTTGCAATGAGTCCAGAGCCATGCTGGATATCAGAAGTGAATGGACAATGTGATAACTGTCACTAAGCAGTTCTTTCTCCATTACTGGAAACATGATGGAAGGTGATAACTCCAGGAGAAGGGCAAGAATGGAAAGCACTTATCAAATTAGAGAGTTGCCTAAGGTACCAACATACAGCCTTATTTGAGGGATAAGAAAAGGTAGGAAATCTGCAAATATTTCAGATTGATATCTTGGATATGTTAATTGAGCTATTAGGAAGGTCAGAGGATAAATTTACCTTTCTGACAAAATATTTACTCTGGCTTTCCACCCTGATCAGTCCTCTTCAGCAGGACCATGATCTATTTTTAGCAAGAATTGACTCATTGGTTACTAACCTCCATTCCCATTCCAAGCAACCTTTGTGACAAAACTGATCAAATTGGTAGTATTGCCAAAGTGGTATAATATATTGTAGGAAGCACATGCTATGCATGAAACACCCAAAGAACTCTAATGAGTCTCTAGGCAAACACCAGGGATACTAGAAAGAGGAATAAAGGAAATGAACACTAATGTGCTCCTGAGTGGATCTCAAGGGGAAAGTCCAAGAGAACTAGACTGGAGGTTATCCGTCTAGCCCTTGGGGTTTATATACTATCTACTCATATGTACATGTTTGTACCTAATCTATAGATACGTATTCGTATATGGTCATACCCTGTGCCCTAATGGTCAGGGGTTACCTTCGTGAGAGCTATCAAGGCGGAGATTAAGTATAGCCTTCAAGGCTGTGAAGAATGGAAACGAAGGAGCAGTGATTAATAAGGGCTTGTGAGGCATAGCCTTGCACAGGATGGAAATGAAAGAGAAGACATGCACAGCACGGAAATAACCGTGTGATCAATATAACTAAATAAGGAATTATTAAGGCACCAAATGGGCGATGAGTCTCTAAGGGCGTAGCCTTAGTGTTTAGAGTCAGAGGACGTGAGTCTTGACTGTATGAAGGTGGAACTAATAGATAAGATGAAGGATTAGATTAGATGATCAGTCACGTGATCAGATAAGATAAGATAAGAAGAGAAAAAGAAACGACTAAGTCTTGCAAAGACCTTGTGATGGTAGGACCGTAACAATGCAAAGGTTTGATGTTAAGT
>QFEI01001567.1:0-35022 GCA_003316145.1 Neoboletus magnificus | reverse complement strand
GAGTGCTGAGTCACTTATGGTGACAATGTCAAGCTGGTGGTGGTCCGCTTAGTTGCCATGGGTGGTAGCTCGACCTTGGTGGTCAGGCTTGGATTTGCCAGGCTATGTACTATCGTTTTTTGTCGAAGTGACTCGTGGGTTGTCACACATATAGATCCCAGGAACGTGAATCGCAATCGACTATTTAGTATGAAGGCCTAAGCTCCTCCGAGTCTCTCCTGCGCAACACAAGTCCATGATATTTTCCACAATAGCTCGTTCTCATTTCTTCCCAGACTATAACCCATGACCACCCTAAGGAGCTTTCAGTCGGAAATCGAGGAAGTTCACGCTCACGAACTTGCGAGGCAACGTACGCCGGGCGTCCGTGTGTTATCCTCGCACGACGGGCAGCGGCGTGAACCCCACGCGCCCGGAGTATCGGAACTATATGAGCAGTCCTATACACATTCATCCGAACAGGAGGAACGAATTCTAGTGAGTCACTGCTCAGTCGTCATACATGGGCACCCAGTGAACATCACTGTCTCTACAGGGACTGCTCGCTACACATAGCGATGAGCAGGCACGAAATGCGCTGGCGGCACTCTTGACCCAATTCCGGGGGGAGTATGTCTTTCGGATCGGTCACCGCCCACCCCTCGATCCACTCTTTAGTGGAGAGCAGTTGGACAGCGCTCCAGGCTGGACCGGTATTGGCCGAACGCAAGAAGAGGTGGATAAGCTCGCAATGGAACTTTCCAAGGCCCAGGATGATATCGGAGGGAATGTACGAGCCTTGTCACAGCCTTGACGCTGTCCCCGAATTCATTCTCAGTGCTTGATTAGACTTCAGTACTGCATCGAATTGGGGGCTCGCACCCACGAGTCGCTCTCCTACTACGTCTACCACCGCCGAGTGTCGCTATGACCCCTGAAGTTCGTTGCGCCGTGGTTGGGAACGTCGACTCGGGAAAGTCAACTACGCTTGGTGTACTAACTCGAGGTAGTTTCAGTCGAGAGCGTTTCTTCCTTCTCTTTGAACCATATTGATAGGTACTCTCGACGACGGGAGGGGCAAAGCACGGGTCACGCTGTTCCGTCACAAACACGAAATAGAAACCGGTCGGACCTCTAGTGTTGGCATGGAAGTCAGTGTCACCTCAGGGTCAGATTGGTCCCTTCTCATCAGCTTCACATAGATTCTCGGATTCTCGGCGTCTGGTGTCCCAATTTTCCCCAGTGCAACTGGTCCTCGCGACGTCGAAGGCGCTCGGCGCGACAAACTAGGATGGGACGAAATCTCTGCTCGTTCTGCAAAGATTGTCTCGTTTAGTGGTATGTAATTCTGTTGCTCATTTGTCTTCATCTGACTTTAGTTGTCCCGCAGATTTGGCTGGCCATGAGCGATATCTGAAGACGACTCTTTATGGACTGACATCTGGTGCTCCGTCTTGTGTCATGCTGGTGATTGGTGCGAATGCGGGTCTCATTGGGATGGCCAAAGAGCATCTGGCGATAACGTTGGCGTTAAATGTCCCTGTCATTGTTTGCATCACGAAGGTGAGAAGGCCTGTAGCACTGCACTTGCGTCACAGTAATGCTAAAATCGTACGAGATTGACATGACTCCCCCTAATATCCTTGCTGAGACAACCAAACAAGTTGTAAAAATCCTGAGGAGCCCTGGATGCAGGTAAATCCTCGTATTATCTTGTGCTTCATACATCTTGAAATTTTACAGGAAAGCGCCGGTGTTCGTGAACTCGACCGAGGTGGCAGTGGAATTAACGAGCACATTTGCCCATCGCAGGTTAGTGCTAGTGTATTACACCTGCGTTCGCTGACATTCTCTTCAGATTGTGTCCTGTCTTTAGAATCTCGAACGTTTCTGGGGATGGTCTCGACTACGTCGGTTAAGTGTGCTCTTCGACGATTCTTGGCTCATTCGTGTTATAGCTTCGCACGTTCCTGAACCTCTTACCCCCTTCTGACACCAATCGCGAGATTTTTGTAATTGATCGACCTCTAGAGGTGATTTGTTTGGTCTACCTGCGATATTTGGTTGACTTGTTGTAGTATTCTGTGACTGAAGTGTGGTCTGTGCCCTACACCGGCACAGTGGTCAATGGTATTTTGAACAGCGGAAAGCTGAAGACAGGCGACTCGATTTTGTTTGGACCCGACTCCAATGGCAACTTTCAGCAAACTGTTGTTCGTAGCATGCAGAGAAAGCGGTTTGTGGTCCTTATGAGTGCCTGTTGAGCGCTGACTTGATGTGGGATAGAGTGGACGTATCTTCGGCTGAAGCTGGTCAGTGCGTGGCGTTGGCACTCAAGCGAGTCAAGCGCGCGGCGGTTAGGAAAGGGATGGTTATTGTACATAGATCCGACACCCCACCGAAAGGTACGGGTCAATGTCATTCTCCACAGGCTAGACCTAACTCCTTGAAGCTACCCTTCGGTTTGAAGGACAAGTGCTTGTTCTATAGTAAGCCCCGACACGGTTGGTGCTGATGTGAAGATGACAGCTATTCGCAG
The DNA here is from genome assembly GCA_003316145.1 of Neoboletus magnificus. NCBI lineage: Eukaryota > Fungi > Basidiomycota > Agaricomycetes > Boletales > Boletaceae > Neoboletus > Neoboletus magnificus. The sequence continues at coordinate 32,504 of QFEI01001567.1, read as the reverse complement.
CCACAATACTACTATGCAACGAAACTATCAGGTACGTGTCCCCGTGTTTCGTTCTAATGATGAGTCAAACTGACTCCAATCTTTCAGGCCATGCTTCACTGTGGTGTGAGTCGAGCGTGATTTTAGTCAATTCCAAACAAGTTACATGATAACTCGCAGGCTGTACGACAGACTGTCCGGATTATATCCATGGATCATCCACAAGGGGTGCTACGCACGGGGGACCGTGCGACGGTGCAATTTGAGTTTATATCACACCCAGAGTTTATCAAGGTTGGGATGAAGCTATTATTTAGAGAAGGAAAGACAAAGGTTGGTAAAAGACCTGAAACTACGGGATGCATTTTACTTACAGGCTATCATAGGGCCTTGGCGTGGTCACTCGACTATTGTGATGTTTAGGATTGTTACAGTCGCCTCTCTTATAAACCCCCTTTGGATGACGCTGGCAGCCAAATTATCGCGGAAATAGATCACTGAGAGGTCATACTACAATACTTCCCACTACGTTCAACTGAGATTTTTAGTGGTTCGGGGGTTGGAAGCATCCCAAGGGGTAGTATGGAGTCGACAGTGACGTCACGTACTTGGTTGGAATGTTGGTAGTCTATTTGTTTATTTATTAACTCTAATGTCTTCAACGACGTATCAGCCGCTCCCTTCCGACGAGAGCACTCCACCCACAGCTGCTCAACAGACCGCTCGTTCATCCGCCCGCAAATATCTCCTTATTCCTATCCTCTCTATCGTAGCCTTCACTGCGTATAAAGTTTATCAGTATTATTCCATCCATCCCACGTTCAAACCGGACAACCAGGCCATTGATCAATCGGTGACCCCGCCTGATTCATCACTGCTTTTATCGTCGTCTGCGTCAATTGCGGTACCGACATCGTCACCGTCCACGGAGATGCAAGGCAAATACAGCGTTGGCTAGTAAGCACCCAGGTTCTGCCTTGCTTCACTTGTGCTCACACACGCGACCAGCTTTGTCAACTGGTAGGTCTCTCTAGTCGTCCGATTCCTCAGACTCATCGCTCGTAGGGGCATCTATGGGCGCAAGTTTCCACCCTCCCTGATCCCTGTGCATGATTTGACGTACGTTTTGATTCCGTTAGCGCTGCCATGACACTCACACATCGCATAGACATATCCTTTACGCCTTTGCCAACGTGAGAGCTGACACCGGCGAGGTATTCTTGTCCGATGTTTGGGCGGACAAGGATATCCACTACCCTGGCGACTCCTGGAATGACATCGGGAACAATCTTTACGGCAACTTCAAAGCCATCTATAAACTCAAGCAACAGAACAGACATCTTAAGGTTCTCCTCTCCATCGGAGGTTGGACCTACTCTCCCTCTTTCCACCCTGTGGTCATCAACCCCCAGGCACGCTATAATTTTGTGCAGTCTGCTATTAGCCTGTTGGAGGATTATGGTTTAGACGGTCTCGATGTCGATTACGAGTACCCGTCTAATCATGAACAAGCGACTGGCTATCGCGAGCTTTTGAGGGAGCTCCGGTTTGCCCTAGATCAACATGCCTATACCAAGCGCATCCACCACAAGTTCTTGCTGACCGTGAGTGCGAGCTCACCAATGGAATGCCTCCGGTTGATGGGCTCTAGATTGCTGCGCCCTGTGGACCGGACAATTACAGGAAATTGGATATTCGTGGGATGGATCCCTATCTCGATTTTTGGAACTTGATGGCGTACGACTTCTGTAAGTCATTTGGTGATGTTGTGAACAAACATTGACGCCTGCGTCAGCCGGATCTTGGGACACGCTTGCCAATCATCAAGCCAATATGTATGGACCCCCTATCAGCGCCACAGACGCCGTCCAGTGGTATAACTCCAACGGCGTTCCGAGATCGAAGCTAGTTCTAGGGATTCCACTCTATGGTAGGAGTTTTGCGAACACCGCAGGTCCTGGAACCCCCTTCTCCGGTCTTGGTCCTGGAAGTTGGGAACAAGGAGTCTACGACTACCGTGTTCTTCCTCTTCCAGGGTCCTACGCTTTCCAGGACGACCAGAGGATTGCAAGCTGGTCGTACGACTATCAGAAGAAGGAGATGATCAGCTTTGACAACGAGCATATCGGTGCGTTGAAAGGTCGATGGATCCGTGACCAGGGGCTAGGTGGCAGCATGTTTTGGGAGCTCAGCGGTGACAAGGGCAGTTACAGGGAAGGTATGGAGGCCGGACCGGGCAAGGACCCGGTTCCTGGACAGAGTTTGGTAAGGGTCGTGAAGGACGCGATGGGACCACTCGATCGTAGCCCGAACTGGTTGAGGTATGAACGTAGCCAGTTTGATAACCTGCGGAATGGCACGATCTAGTGCTCAGACGCATCGCAATATACCAGCACCGGACATTTTGGAACCATGTAGCGTTAGCACACAAACAAAGACTAGTAGACTGATCAATATATATCACCAAATTTGTCAGTTCTGGGATTTATAGATTGTACTAAACATTTCTGGTACGTACGTCTGGCAACTGTTTTTTTTCAAAGCTCAAGCGCTCACCGATCGCAAGAACTTAGCGCTGGAACCGGGGACCGGACACGTTTCGCTCTGCCTTGCGCTAGCCTCCTTTATAGAATCCGTCGTCGACGTGATACCACGAGTACACCTTCGGTCTTGCCTGACGCCGGCCACACAACCTCTAGACTGTAAAATCGGATTCAGTAGTTCACTCATAGACCAGAAACAAGTATATTATTACTCTAATCTTCGATATCCATCGGTCACTCCGTCTGCACTCTTCAATGTCTCCCGTTCTCACGAACGAACGAACCGATGTCGACTTCGCATCAATCATCGAGTCGCTGCGTTCTGCTCCAACAGGACCGGGTGAGTCTATTCAGATGACAGAATGGAACGCGAAAACAACCTTGCTTTGCGTAGATGCTAAAGCAGCTGCCGATAAAATTGCACTTGCTGTCTCCAAGTCTGGCGTAGAGACACTCATGTCCGTCGCTCGTCACAATTGCCAACGGTCAAGTCAGCTGATATCTACTTGTTTTTCACCAGCGATCGAGGTGTCATTCCCACTTTACACGCCTTTGCACTCAACAAGAAATCAGGCTACGAGCGAGAGTCTGCAGCGATTGGGTTCCAGTCATTACCCGCTGTTCTCGGGGTGTCCAGTGCACCGTTTTTGCTCCCTAGTCTTCCCATTTTGTTTGACCTCTATTCCGATAAGGGAGATGTGGTACGAGCTGCTGCTACTGCTGCGACCAAGGCCATATTGCAACTTGTCCCCCCAGAGGCGACAAGGACCGTCTTTAGAAGTCTGGAGGGCGTATTGGAAAAAGGGAAATGGCAAACAAAAGTGGGCGCGCTGGATGCGCTGAAGAATTTTGTGGCCACCGCGAAAGAATCTGTGGCTGATGAATTAGGGTATATACTCCCAAAAGTCGAGCTGGCAATGCACGATACCAAGAAAGAGGTACTTGTCAGAATAGCGTTCGGATGTCAGTTACGATATGCCTAACGATTCGCTAGGTTGCCACTTCAGCTGTCAAGTGTGCTACGTCGCTCTGCAACACGCTTGCGAACCCAGATCTGGCACCTCATGTACCCGCGTTGGTGAAATGCATGTCTAATCCCGACACGGTCTCTACGTGTATCAAGGCATTATCGTCCACGACCTTTGTTGCCGAGGTGACCGCACCTGCTCTTGCCGTCCTCGTACCGTTGCTTATGCGAGCGTTGAACGACCGGAGTATGGAAGTTCAGCGGCGCACGGTGGTAGTCATTGACAACCTCGTCAAGCTCGTGAGAAACCCGCAAGTTGCTGCGCGGTATCTAAGCCCTCTCGTGGATGGTGTTAAAAAAATTGCAGAGGGTGCTGCATTTCCCGAGGTTAGCAATCGAGTTGATGAATGACACCTCGTGTACCGTCTTATTAGCCCCATAGGTCCGCGCATTTGCGGAGACCGCGCTGAACACGCTGTTGAGGTCAGGAGCGTCATCTAGTGGCACTCCTCCTTCACGGGATCTGGATGCCGAGATGTCTGAGATGTTCAAGATCCTTCTCACTTTACTGGATGACAGCCTTGTGGTGCGGTCTGAAGCGGAGCCCAATCAACCCTCGGCAACGAGGCATCCCTTGTTGACATCGTCACTTCAATTTCAGGCATCCATGATAGTGGATCTAGTCTACCAAAAACGTTTTCTTGAGAAGTCTCAATGGAATCGATGTGTTGGGCTGTACATGAAACCGTGGTTAGGAGAAGATGAAGCAACAAAATTTGCAGAGAGGGTTCGCTCACATCTCTACGCCGTCGAACAAGTAGGTTTGCTACCGTTTCTTCTCGGGCATTGCCGTTGACCCGACCTTCGTGTCAGGCAAAAGATGGCGCAATGAAAAGTGTGTCCGACGAAGATGGCGAGTTGCTGTGTGATACACTCTTCTCGCTTGCATACGGTGCACTCTTGCTTCTCTCACACACCACTCTTCGCCTTTTCCGTGGGCGGAGATATGGCATTCTAGGTACCAACGGATCAGGGAAGTCGACCCTCATGCGTCAGCTACGTGATGGGAAGGTGGAGAACTTTCCACCACTGGATCAAGTACGATGTGTTATGGTAGAACATTCGCTGCAAGGCGAAGATGCCTCGCTTTCCGTTCTCGACTTCGTAGCTTCGGGTGGGTTGTTCGCCAAGTGCATAATGCGAAGCATTGGCTCACATTATCCAGACAAATCGCTCAAGGATGTACCAAGGTCGAAGATCAGGGACCAGCTCCTTGAGGTTGGCTTCGACGATACCAGGCAGGCCGACATCGTCGGCGGACTTTCAGGGGGTTGGAAAATGAAATTGGAGCTGGCGCGCGCGATGCTGTACAACGCTGACTTGCTTCTTCTCGACGAGGTCGGTATTTATTTATTTAAATTAATATTTTACTCTAGGGTTGACGTTTATCACCGCGAATAGCCCACGAACCATGTACGTTGTCTTGCGTTATCTCGGGGATTTTTACCGTTTCATGTGTCCCTCGATCTATAGCTCGATCGCGCTTCTGTGCTATGGTTAGAACAATGGCTCGTTGCTCAAAAGAATGTCACATGTCTCATTGTCAGCCACGACTCAGGGTGAGTCTCGATCGTGATGTCGTGCTGAGGAGAAACTGATTCCAGGTGCTCCTAGATTCCTGGATAACGTTACGACGGACATAATTCACTACGAATCCAAGAAGGTGCTTTTCCTCCGTTTCAATTCGCCGCCGATGGACTGAGGTGGCTTGTCCTTAGCTCGTTTACTATCCAGGAAATCTTTCGACGTTTGTGGAAAAGCACCCCGAGGCTAGGTCTTACTACACTCTTGAGGCCACCTCCGTCAAATTCGCATTCCCTCCCCCTGGTTCCCTGATGGGGGTAAGGAGTAACACGCGTGCCATCCTCAAGATGTCGAATTGTACATTCACTTACCCGGGACGGTCGAGTCCGAGTCTTCATAACGTTAGCTGTGCGTTATCTCTCTCAAGGTAAAGTTTCATTTCCGCCACCGTTGCTCTATCTACCATGCATGACTTCTTTTCCCCTTTCAGCCGAGTCGGCATCGTCGGGCCTAATGGCGCTGGAAAGTCAACTTTAATCAAGTTATTGACTGTACGTGAATGTGAACGTGCAAAAAGAATATTGCCTCGTGAATAATACCTAATCTCTCCAGGGAGAGACAACCCCTCAACAAGGCACGGTCTACAAGCACCCAGCACTACGGGTAGGTTACGTATCGCAGCACGCAACCCATCACATCGGTCAGTTCTTCTGGCTTCCATCGGCTCAATGAATTAATAATGATATATTCGATAGAGCGTCATCTAGAGAAAACGCCCATCGGTTATATTCAATGGCGTTTCCAAGACGGCCACGATCGTAAGTGACAATCTGAGTTGATCGATTAAAGTAATAGCGATGTGACCTTGCCGCGTCATTGTAGGCGAAATCTTGGAGAAAGCAACCCGCGTTTTGACGGATGAGGAGAAGGCTGTTCTCGAACAGGAATGGGTTGGGAGAGACGGGTCTAAGCGCAAACTAGAGGTTTGATCAAGCAGTATGAATTCGAGGCGAGGATAGCTGATAAGGTCAACACAGCTTATCATGGGACGGCAAAAGCTCAAAAAGTCGCTCCAGTACGAGATCAAATGGCGTGGATTGGATCACAAGTGGAACACTTGGGTTCCACGAGATCAGCTTCTCGACAAAGGGTTTGGGAAGGTGGTACAGCAGTTTGATGATCTAGAATCATCCCGAGAGGGTGCTGGTGCGAGAGAAACGCGTGCAGACCTAGTTCGGAAACATCTAGAAGATATTGGGCTGGATGGAGATATCGCTCAATACAATGAGATATCGGGGCTTTCTGGAGGTAAGAAATGTCAGGGCTGTGATGCCATTCCATTAACGGTTCGATTAAAGGTCAGAAGATCAAACTCGTGATTGCGGCCTGTCTTTGGAACAATCCTCAGGTGCGCAGCACGGGAGATTTCTACAGACAGGCCTCTGAGGTGTTCATATGTAGATTTGTGTGCTCGACGAACCCACCAACTTTTTGGATCGCGAAGCGTTGGGCGGGCTTGCGGTTGCAATCAAGAAATGGACCGGCGCAGTTGTAAGTTTCCCACTGTTTTGCACTGACCCCGATCGAGGCGTTTCTGATGTGGTGCTTGTGTACACGCAGGTGATCATATCCCACAACCACGAGTTTGTCTCTTCCCTAAGTGCGTAATACATCAAGACACACGATTTTTTCTTCATTCATCGCTCATCGGAGTAACTCAGGTTCTGAAATCTGGGAAATCGAGGCTGGGCGCATGACACATAAAGGGAAAACGTCCGTGATTGAAGACATCCTGGGTGATGCGAAATCACCGAAAGGAAGTGGAGTCAATACCCCTGTTCGCTCGCGCATGACGAGCCCGGCTGTTTCCAATGCTGCGACCCCTGTGGGAAGCGGTGCAGAAGAAGGAGGAGTTGCTGCGGCCAACGCGGTTGCTGTGAAGAAGAAGAAGAAAATGACGCGGAACCAAGTGAAAGCACGGGAGGAGAGAAGGAGGCTGAGGAAGCTGGCGTGGCTTACCCATGGGGGACCTAAGCCGGAGGATACTGACAGCGACGAAGATCCTTAGAAGGGCAAGAGGAAAAGAATTCCGGTGGTGACCGGGGGGCAACCCTCACACAAACGCACATATTTTTTTATATCCCGCGGAAGCATCCGCGACGATCAAGATTACCTTTTTCAGCAATAGAAACTCGTAAAAAAATTGCTTCCGCCGTCTATATTTACGTCGGGATCAGAAACGGGTGATGCTGATGGATGATGTATTTGGGCCTTGCAGTGGTTGGGGACTGTGCTAGACAAGTGCCAAGAACGCGCGCGCAATCTTTTCTTTTTTTTCAACTTGGCCGTCTTCTTCGAAACTTGTCGTTACAACGCAGTTGGGCGAATTGCGGGCCGCTCAGTCCCCCCATCTACCCGCGATCAACGGATGGACCCCAAAGTCAATCTTCTCTCGTCCGGCCACTCTGTCATTATGGATCTCTGTCATGATCGCCACAATAATTCATTTCCAACCCGCCACACGCACGCCGTGACACGCACAGACACACAGGGCGGATCGTACTGACACACACAGGATGACCTCTCTTCGCAGAGCCACCCATTGTCACTATCGAAAATATGAAAGTGTGGCAGGACGCCCATAACAGGTTCGTAATTTCATAATACGCTTTTTTTTTCGCTCGAATGAATGACGGGTCTCCCGATTATTAGATATTAATATTCAAATCGGAATCCAGACCGAGTTTGAAGAAGAAGAAAGGGGGAGGGGAAAGAGGGGAAGCTGGGCTGGCGTTTCTCCCATAGTAGTCATGTCAACGCGCGTTGTGGTGAGCGTATCTCGGCCGGAGACGAAGACGTGATTGCGACGATGTCAGCTCCACACAAACCCCCTAGAAGGGCGTCCGTGCGCAGTCCATCATGCATCAATCGCGGTGTTTCTGTCCCCGCCCTCCGCGCCTCCCCTTTTCCATCGACGCCCGTGGCCATTCTTGTCCCGTGTGTGTGCGAGCGAGAGAAGAGGATGGGAAAAAAAAGGTTCTGTCAGGACGCAAAAGAAGTGTACGAGACGACTTTTACTGAAACCGCGCGTATCTTATCGATTCCGTTGATCTAATCCCGTATCGCACAGGTTCTTCGAGATCTAAGTTTACAGATGTGCATATTACAAAAACGTACGCCTCAACCACCGCTCCTTTTAGTCGAGCACGGCAACTTCTGAGGCTCAAACAACATCCTACCCAACAAACCGCGGAGTTCCGGCGACGTGGCTTCTTAGTACAGGCCCAATAATAATACGTACCGCTGCTATCCCCAGTTGATCCAGGATAAAAAAGAAGAGAAAGAAAAAGAGACGCCATAAGTACATAAGGCACTACCGGTCACGTTGGAGACACTATTCGGTACAAAAAAAAAGAAACAAATGGGGTTGCGTCGATGATGCGTTAATGTATGGATGGAATATGTACAATATTAAGGGCTCATTCGAGCACGTGTAGATTAGAGAGATGATAATGAATGATCGTTGTCCTGGCGAATATTGAGATGCAGGGAATTCCAAAGAGTGACATGAATTGTATAGAGAATCCAGGAAGAGATGAAATCAAGATGTCAAACGATCGAGATCAGAATCGACCCGATGGCCACTTGCGAGAATCATCCTCGCGACGGGTCTGGGCGGGTGCTCGGGCGTCAGGACCCACCACTTGGCGGGAGTCTGAGCGTTGGACAAAACTATGAGCAGGGAGTGTGGTAGGGCTCAGGCTACCGCCATAGGACGAGTGCGCGACGTCCTCTGACTGAGATGACATTGAAAAGGGCTGATGTGGGCCGCCAGCCGCAGAACTAGCCGCTTGACGACTAGTCTGCCGCATCGACTGTCTCTTGTTTTGAAACCTGTTTCGGATGTCAGCGTTATGAAACCCAGGTCTCAGGTAGCCTACCAAATCTGAACGCTTCGAGCGGACATGTCGAGTTTCCGCGCCAGCTCAGCACGTTCCTCAGTTGATGGGAATGCTGTGCGCGCATACGTCTCGTTCAAGACCTTGAGCTGCGCGGCATCAGCTCGCTTGCGCTTCTTTTTGATGACGGGTTCTTCGGTGACCAGCACAGAAGCAGGCTCTTGCGTGAGTACACTGTTCGTCACATGGCCCCTAGCATAGGGAGAAGGGCCGTGGGCTTCCACATGGGCCGGGACTCCACGCTCGGGCGGATATACGCCATTCATAGGTAATTGATGGGAGTGATGGATGGAAGGCTGCTGGGTAGGGTGATTGCGTGGATCGGGCACAGGAGGATAGGAGTAAGAGGTATGGGGCTGGAACTGGGCGTACTCGGGAGGATAGGTTGCGGTGGGGGAGCGAATGTCGGCGTAGTTGGAGATGTGGGGACCCACCGAACCATAGCCGGTGCTTTGCCAGCGGTCGTCTCTAACGGGAGGAGCAGGAACGCTGAGGGGAGGAAGCTTACGAGACCCTTGGGGATCTGCGGGGATGGTAGCTGAAGCCCGAGATGTGTATGTCGGGTATTGTGATTGCTGATATCTTGAGTCATAGTGCTCATAATAGGAGGAATGTTGGGGAGCGGTGGTGGCTAGATTGAGAGGGGAGTGAAGGGGAGAAAGGGGGAGGAGAGACGGAAGTGAACGCACGGGTTGCGGAAGGAGGCCATTGGTTGTAGCCCGAGGGGATGTGTTCGGGCTTTGGTTGGGAAGAGCGAGTCTGGTACGGGTTAGAATAGTCTGCGGGCCCTATGTGGGACAGCCAACAAGTTGAGCACATTGGATGAACACTATGTAAAGAAACAGACCTGGAGAACGTGAGGTTGGAAATGCTGAAGAAAGAGGAGGGAGCACAGTTCGCCCACCCTGTCCCGTCTGAAAGAAACCACTACTTTGCGAATCCCCTCCGGGAGGGCTTCTGCGTGTTTTGGCAACAGGTCCGTACATACGATCGTCCCTCGGGCTCGTCATAGTAAGTTAAGCAGATAGGCAAAAGAGGAAGGAAAGAATATTATGGTTCAATGAAAGAAGAAAATTTGGGTTTATAAGTATGAAGAGGCACGCGGGGGGTGGTAATGAGCGGGCGAGGAGGAAGAGAGGCTTGCGGCAGGAGGCGATGAGTCGGAGAAATAGTCAGGGCCGTCAGAGGATGAACGAGGAGAACATGAAGAGCGGGAAATTGATTGACACGAGGCAGATGGACAGCAGGGTGAGGGCGAGGGGGAGGGCACGAGTGCGATCGGGCGTGAGGAGAGCGCAATAAATGGGCCGGTGGTGGGTGATGTATGTGCGTATGTGTACGATCCATCAGATCCTCGTCCTCCATCTTCGCGGCTTTCCACATGCACGCGGAAATTATTGCAACCAAACCCGACAAATATTCAATAATACACAATAATATAATATCTTTATCTTTGTTCAGATCCACGACCCCCCGATCTCGCCATGACCGACGACCACTCCCCGCCCGCCCACTTTGCCCCGTACCCATACCCCGCCTATGCACCCCCCGCCGACCCCGCCCCGATGCTCCCCGCCGGCACCGTCCTCCTCCACAAGGGCTTCTACGACCTCCTCGCCATGATCCCCACCCCGTCGCCCTCCCGTCTGTTTCAGTGGTCATCTAATCAGCCCACTGTGATCGCCGGCCCTCGGTATGACCCGGCCACCCCCGTCCTTTCGCCGTCCTCCCCCCTGAGAAAGAGCAGGCGGATCAGCAAGGACATGGTCTCCGGCCCCACCGGCTTCCTGTCCGTCCTCTCACCTTCCCCGTCGCGCGCTGATAACGATCCCCGTCCAGCCACCTCGTCCATGCATCCGACGCAGACCAGGCAGAGGCCCTCCTCACCCGATGGGGCCCAGACGGTATGGGAAAGCTCGGAGGTCTGCTTCTCTCTCCTTCGCGCTTCTCCCCTTCTCGACCCTTCCAACTCCAGATCCGCGGTGGGCCAGGCCAATCAAATCCCGCGTGAGACAGACAAACAGGGCAAGAGCTATCAACGACGTTGTCAACGCCTTAAAGCCCTCGGCGACCAGTGCCCCTGGTGCCCAATCACCGCCGCTGCGGGTAGTAAACGGACTCAGTTCACCCACTTCGTCCACCATAACTACAGCCGCCCAGGAAAACGTCCCTCTCTCCGCTATCGTCGACGGCCTTCCACCCCGTCATGGAAACTCCACAGTCCGCTCCCCCGGCGCTCTCGTCACCCATCCCGAGGTAGGCGAGCACGAGGACGAGACCCCCCCGGATTCCACGAATTTCCTGCCTTCTTTGGCCCAATCCCAGAGAAAGCCGATCACTCCATCACTGGCGACGCTCGAAAAAGCTGTGTCTGCCCGGATCTACTTTGAGAATCTATATTTTCCTCTTCTTCGGCAAACCCCGTCTCGAGAGCAGAGAAGGGTCGCCATGGAGAAAGACATGATCGCCATGAACTTGTCCGAGGAACAGAAAGAGCTTCTGCGCTCGCGCTGGCGACAGAACGAAACAGATTATCTTCGTGACCGTCGCAGGAAAGTAGACGTGACCGCCTTCATAAAACTGAAGACTATCGGTCACGGTTCGTACTCTCCATGAATTTGATATAAATGCCAATTTTCCATTCATCTCAACCCCACAGGTGCGTTTGGCGTCGTGTCACTCGTCAAAAATCGAGAGACCGGCCAGTTATTCGCGATGAAACAGGTACTCGTGTCTGTTTTCATTTCATATTTACCAAATATATTTATCCCCCGTGTCATTCCAAAATTGACAATAGTTACGCAAAACGGACATGTTACGGAAAGGGCAGGAGGGTCACGTCCGTGCTGAACGCGACGTCCTCAGATCCGCATCATTGGTTTCCTCTCCAGGTGCTGCGGAGTGGATCGTAAAGTTGTACTACAGCTTCCAGGACCGTGACAACCTGTATCTGGTCAGTAGTTCTATCACCACTCGACTGCGTACACTTCCGGAACGGGAACATTTCACTGATTCATTTTGATTTCATTGAAATAAATATAGGTACTCGAGTACATGGGAGGGGGAGATCTTCTCAATCTTCTGATAGAACGGGACATTTTCGAGGAGGATTTTACCCGATTTTATGTTGCCGAGGTTCGTCCTTCCCATTTCACATGCCGTTTGCGATGGAGCGCGTTATACCCAGATGGTCCTTGCCATCGAGTCATGCCACAAACTTGGCTTTATTCATCGTGATATTAAACCTGATGTAAGCCCTCTCGATTCTTGGAAATTAAGGCCCGTTCTTTGATAAACGGATATCTTGGTCATTCTGATAGAACTTTTTGTTTGATCCGGAGGGGCATATACGACTGAGTGACTTTGGGCTTGCGTCAGTACCAGCAAATCCAAATGGGGACCTGGGTCCCCGTCCTTGGGCTGAGCGCTAACCTGCCACCTTTCACAGCACCGATCTTCACTGGGCCCATGACACATCGTGTAACCTGCCTTTCATATTCGCGTGGCAAGCCTGTAATTGACGCCTCCGGAACAGATTACGAGCACCAACGCCGGCAACTGTTACACAAGCACGGAATCGACCTTGACGATGGAAACGGCCGGCCGGACGGAACTAGGACAAGGCGCATGGACAAGAAAGATGTCGAACTGCTCATGGGAAACGGTAATGGCGAGGGTGGTGTCTTCACCTGGCGCGAAAAGAATCGTAGGAAGGTACGATGGTTCTCATAGTCTGTTCCATTTCCGTGCTGTTATCGACCCTCACATCCGCGCCACGCTGCAGCTAGCGTATTCCGTGTAAGCCTTTTTCTCTTCTTGTGCGAGTTTGAATGCGTATATTGATGCTTCCATTCTGATCCAAAGATGTGGTACCAACTCGTATAGTAAGATATTTTGCCTTTATCCTTTTAATGCATGCTCCATTTTTTGTCGTTAGTGTCTCCCGAAGTTATCAGAGGTAACGGCTATACTTTTTCATGTGACTGGTGGAGTTTGGGCGTGATCATGTTCGAATGCTTGTACGGGTAAGGAATCGGTGGTTTGCGGCTCCGTTCGCGTCGCTAATCGTATGTTGGTGCATAGTCACCCTCCATTCATCAGCAACTCTGTAAGCATCTTTCGTGCTCGGCTTCGACGAGGACAGTATTAGAAACAGGCTGACCGCCTTTCCTTTTTTTTTTTTTTTTTGCAGCGGCATGTGACTCGCCAAAAAATTCTCAATTGGAGGCAGTCGCTCAAGTTCCCCTCCCGTCCTCATGTTTCGCACGAGGGTATCAGCTTGATGAAAGCACTACTCTGTGAACCAGAAGACCGTCTTGGTAGCCAGGCGTCCGCATCGGTTTTCCGACCTGATTCCCTCGCAATTCAGGCGCGCCGCAGCGGCTTCATTATATCAGCTTCTCGAATGAGTGATGGGGCAGAGATGATCAAGGCGTGTCTTCTCCGCACCGCTTCGTCTACGTACTGACGGTGTTTGGGATAACAGGCCCACCCATGGTTCAAAGGCATTGACTGGGATAATATTCACCGATATGCCGCACCGTATCGCCCCGAATTGATAAATCCCGAAGATACGAGACATTTTGACTCTGACATCCCCCCAGAGGCATGCATTCATTCATTTACACGTCTTGTGCACGCTCATCAAACACGTTGTCTCCTAGCCTCTGGCTCCTGCCAATGGTGTGCCCGCAAATGATACCAAAGACCCCCTCTTGCGACATGAGGTTCATGGGGAAGAAATTCTCAACGTCCGTAAGGCCCTTGCATTTGCGGGCTTTACGCACAAGAGTCCCCGTGCAATCAACTATACCCGGGCTGACCGAGCCTTTGACGAATCCACAGATGGCAGCGGCGGAGGAAAGCGTGAGAGAGGCCGCTCGCGCTTTCGTAGTGTCCACCACTCTGGCAAAGGCCGTGCCATCTCTTTGTAGCCTGCGAACGGCGTGTGCAATGGACCCCAAATTTAAGTGGGTGGTGACGGGTGACATTTGATGACGCCGTTTGCGTTATGTGGCGTACGGGGAGCAGCGACCTCGCTGCAATGATGTGGGTTTGACAACATGATCTGCGGAAAATATGTGCTCGGGGGGATTGTGCGGACAGTTTCTGCGTCGACAGGTTTTCTTTCTTTTTATCTTTTCCTTGCCCTTTAATGTAGGCAGTCATAGCTATGTGTGGCTCGTCTGGACTCCGGGAGTGCTCGGTCTATTAAATCATACGTTCTTCGTCTCTTACGTTTCTGCGACATCATCCAGTGTGCAGACAAGGTCAAGCTCCAGGGGGAGGCGTCCGGCAGACAGCGCATGTCATCGCCACTGCGTGGTTAAAGCATGATCTCGGGATTGCGTAATTTACGTGATCCTCGCTCTCTCTCTCGTTTTTATATTTTTTATATAGCTCACTCGCCATCATCATATCAGTCGACCTGCCTCGCGGTCGGCCCACACAAATGAAAAAGATGGCTGTGTGTCTGACGCCGCATCGGAGAGTAGACTATACCCTCGACTTGACCGTTGGACCCTGTCAACGGGTCTCCAAGTGGAGGGGGATAGCGCGCGCGCAGTCGCAAAATGCCGAAGGGGAAACGATTCTGCGGGCCGAGCAACTGTTGAACGGTGTTATGTGACGATGATTACGCAGCGTGTTTAATGAACGAGAGTGCGACGACAATGGGGCTCGTCGAAACCTTGTACGCGAAGCCAACAAGTGACAGGAATGAGTGTAATAATGTTACCAGGTAGTGACGGACACGTCAACGATGAATAAATAAATAGAGAGAGTCCCGGGATTGTGGAAATACTCGACATACAAAATGGAGGGAAGGTACTACACGGTCAATAAATAATGAATAGCATCTATGAACGAACATGAGTTGCAGATATATGGAATACACTCCTCGGAGTAGATGAGGGAACGGAGAACAGATGCGTGCAAAGAGAACGAATGCGGCTACATGGACAGTTGATTTCCCTGCTAGAGAGCTTTGGTTTGTTGGGGGGAGAGGGGAAATAAAATAATAATGTGGGACATGCAGTCGTCGTTTCGTTTGGTCAAAAAAAATGCTGGGACCGATCGTTAAACGTTGCTGGGCAATGGAGCGCCTGCGCTTTATTGCCTATCACTGTTCGTCACTTGAGCTTTCCTGGTGGCGACTAGGAGCCTCAGCGTGTACTCGTGCGTGCCGGCGCATGTTACTGAGCACACTGAAGCTGCGGCCACAGCCCTCAAAAGTGCAGACAAAGGCTACAAGTATCGAGACGGATGCGGTCAGACGTCTGGGAGACGGCATAACGGCGAGGGCTACTTACGTTTCTCTCCTGTATGACTGTTCAAGTGTATCTAAAACGTCATGTGTTCAAGAAGAGAGACATATGGGACGATGCGGTGACGTGCATACCTTGAGACTACTAGGTCGAGTGAATCCCTTGCCGCAATAATCACACTCATACTTCAACGAAGAAGGCGAGGACATGGAAGGCTGGCGAGCTACCTCCAACGCGACCTGCGCAGTCATGTGTTCTCTATACTGGTCCCTTGTGCGGCCTTCGGGATAGGACCCTCTTGACGACATACTCGTGGTGGCATAGGAGTAATTGTACGACTGTGTGGCTAGATTCGAATACAGATGGGACCCTGGTGGGGTGTTCTGATCGTGGGACGCGGGTAGTTGATCCGCTTGGGAAGTGGAGCGAGCGTGGTACTGAGGAGGTAGCGGTGAGTGATGTTGAGTCATAGATGATGATAAATTATCAGGAGGGGAGGAACGAGATGAAGTACGTCCATCATAGCGCTGCTGTGTAGGATGGGAATAATAGGCGGCTGAAGACGGAGAACGCTGCAGAGGACATTAGTCACTACCACAGAACAAGTGAATAGGTATACCTGAACGCCGGGTCCATCCAGTTGACAATCTTGACGACGTTCAACTCGAGAAAACGAACGTTCAAAGCTCTGGTCAACGCGAGGGCCGGGGACGATCCACGGAGGAGTCAGGTTCGTTGGGGGTCTGGCCGAACGGGACAGTTCATCTACGTGGCGGGCGTCAGATCTGGACCCCCTCCTGCACGCAAAAGATGTGACATACCTCGGAACAAGTCCCGAACGGGAGGGAGCGTTGGCCGTGCTTCTTCTCGATAAATTCTCCGGTCAGACATTGGAATAATAGAAGGCTTGGAGGAGGACGAAATGCTGCCAGCAGCTTCGTGGTTTATATATGGGAACATGACCATTTGCACGCTAATTGTGATGTTCAAGTCATAGAGGACGAGTAGTTATGAAAGAGTGCCCAGCCTTCGCTCGTGAAAGTGGAAGCAGAGAGATTCATGGACACCGTTTCCAAGATGTCCGTGCTAACAGCAACCGTTCTTGATCGTCGCCGAGACTTACTTGCTGTGCACGAGCCGGTGACGCTGATCCTCAATTCCCCAATGGTGAATGAGAATTGTCGCAGGGCAACAGACCTACCACACATTAACAGAGGAGCTAGTCGCGCAAAGAAATGAAAATTTCATACCGAAGTGCGTGAGGAACACGGGAAGACGGAGGAACAAGAGTATGGCACCTCGGGGTGCTGGCAACACCCGGATTGACTGTTGCGGATCAACCGCAGTCAATACAAGTTGGTATCGAGACTGTATCCTCCGATGAGCCCAATTACTCTGCAAGCTGTCACGCAGGATACGTTTCTCATGGCTGTGGATTAGCATCGCCAGCAGGACCTATTTGTCCCCGAACAACTTGAGCACTGAAGAATCGCGTTACAACTGGCGGTGAGGGTAACGCCGCAGGGGCAATTTGTGGTTGGATGGTGATGATTAATTAAATAACGGCTCTCATGATTGACGAATCTATGCAGCCAGGAGGGTACATATTTCACAACATCACTCCGCCTGTCCAGCAGCCAACCGCTGTGCCTCCTCTGGTGTCGACGTTTTCAAAGATAGAGCGTGGAGCCCTTGAGCGAGCTCGTCCGACAACGCCGAGTGAATTATTCGGTGCCGTTGCAAAGTTGTCTGAGAATTCGGATGAATTGCAGTGTTGACGATGGGAAAGGTGAATTATACCTTCCCCTTGAATGCTTCTGAGATGATCTGCACTGCGAAATCTATGCACACCACCGGTGGCAACACGTGAGTGGATGATTATTTGCCGGCATCTGGAATGAGAGACTGACGTGTTTCGCCATTACCTCCACCTTGGGCCCTCATGGCAGCATGATGGCGGTGGAGGTGGGATTCGTTTGTAATGGTGAGTCGTGAGGGTTGAAGCAGAGCAGTTAGCTAAGAAATGGCTTGGAGGCCGTTCTCGGTGCGCTGATCGGCGTATGCTCCTCACCTTGTCATGTATAGCGGACTCAACTGGCCCACGAGATCCAGATTCACCTGTGGCCGTGGCCATGGCCCGGTGAAATTGCCCTAGCAAATGACGAACTGGACCTGTTGGGCGAGGGCGAAACATTCAACTGCCGAGACACGCACTGAACCGGCCGTGCATCAATAACGCGACGCATCGGAACTGGTGGTAACAGGGAATCATACTAACCTGGTACGACTGCGTGTCTTAGCACTGGTGTTGACAGTTCTGACGACGGCAACGTCGGGCTCTTGCCAGGTTCAAATGGTTCCGTGGGCCCGAATTTGTCAGCACGCTGACTGTCGCGGCCTCAGCGATGCCGACCGACACGACGAGCAGTGAGCGGTCCAGCGACCATCAGGTGGGATTCGATGCAACGAGGCTGTGGTGCTAAAACTTCTGACACGATGATCGCTTGAGGAACAGCTTTGACCCCAAAATACCGCACGAACGCGGTGAACATGGCCGAAGTGGGATAGACAGGTCCAACTTGCTCAACCTCGTGTGTTTGTGCAACCGAACGTGGTGCATGGTACTTTCTGTTCGTGACCAAATATTCTGGATGAAGATGCTCCTATCATCATGCACTCCACAACTTAATCTTGCACGGAGACTTCTGCATCCAGTCTGTCACTCTCAGGAACGACACTGGCATAGCTATTCAAAATTTCCACTTCCACTTCCTTGGGTCGTCGCGCTCTCCAGGCTGGGTAAGATCAATGGGGGTACGAAGACTGCAGAACCTGTGTCACTCGATCTGATTCGTGTAAAGAGCTTTGAATTTAGAGCAGTCGAGCTCAGCCGCCGTTACATTTAACCTGACTTGTCACGTGCACCGCGTTCTGCATCAGCACGACGCGCCCTGCGTCTCTTCCTCCCTGGCCATCAAGATGGTTGCCTCGAATGACGAGCGCGAAATGACCAGAAACCAGCGTGGGCTGGTCGACACCTGCTTTGAGGAGGGCCAGTATGAAGCCGGTATAGCGGTACTCGACCAACTGCGGTCTTCGTCCTTCAAACCGCCTGCGTAGGTCTCCCAGAGTGCCATTCTAGATCCCGATCTCATCGCATCTGGATAGTGACCACATTCGCCAACTCCTTTACATAGCTCTATTCCCTCCACCTCCATCGACCGGTGACCAAATAAACCACCAGGAACAGGTCCCTCCGTCTCCTATCAAGGGTTCCCCCACGAAACAGAAACCCACACTTTCCAAGGCATCATTATCTCCCTCATTAGTCGAATCTGAAGCTTCTCAGCGGATCCTGTTCTCTTTTCTTGCTACAAATTCACCCGGTTCTTTATTTAGAGCATTGCCGAGATATCCATTAGATGATGTCGCCGAGATCGGTCTCTCAGCATCGAGCGATAATAGTCATGACGAGGACTCGGTCATCGCTCGAGAGTCCCTATGTATCAAGGATTGTAGAAGTTGCTGGGCCATCCTCAAGGAGGGGTTTATACAGCGCAAAAGGCTCTTGCCTCAGGAAGCGCGGAAGAAGCGTGGAAGAGGCGCCTATGATGTCCAAGACACTGACCTCGACCAAGGCTGTGGCATACCGGCAATAATTGCCGAACATGCATGGCCAGTCCTTCAGTGGCTGCTATCCTTGTTTGAAAAGGACGAGCTGCTCAATTTCCAGAAATCTGGGGGTAAGGTCCGATTCCCTGGCAAAATGTCAGGAATAACCGTCGTTTCGACGCAGAAAAGTTCTCCCTACTTCTCTTGTCGCAGATCCCTCCCCCGAGGGGAGGTTCTGGCCCACGATGGGAGGTAGATGTTCCACTCGATATCGTCTTTCACTCGGTCAGGCAGGGAGATAGCGAGCGTCGAGAGATGGCCACTCGACTGTTGACACTCGTGCGTCTCCGCGACATCTCGGATGGATTCAAGGAACAAACTAAGGTTTCCTGCAGCTCATCAACCTCAGTCTCCCGGGATCTCTTGATGGTTCCATGTTTGCAGCCACGCTGACGACACGCTTATATACGTCTCCTCCTCAAATCGTCCAGAATTTGATGGAGAGCCTGCCAAAGACAGTGCCGGTTCTCACTTTTAAAACTACTGTATGCCAGAGATTCCTGTCATCTGGGCTGTCTACCACTGGGGGGACCAAGCCCCGACCTAGGCCTCTCCTCAGACGTGGGTCACGGCGTGACTCAGGGGTCTTATCATCCGCCACGGACACTGACATCGGTCGGGCAGGACCCAGCCTTCCACCGCGGCCTGCACTCGCGACGTGTTCAGAAGTTTTTCAATTGTTGTGCAATGATCACACGTCCCAGGATTCGACTTCAGCACCACCAGTGCTTACGATCAAGTATGTACTTCTCGTGTCGTACGCACACCTCCAGGGGCTATTGCCTGCAGAGGAGAGAGACAGCGATTGGAAGGATGCACTGTCAAACGGCGGACTGAAGCACGTTATTGATACTGCATTTCCCAATGATAGCGCCTACCATACAGCTCTCTCGATTATTACCCGTTTTTGGCCAGCGGGTTAGGACGTAGTCTGCGATGCACTGAGTTCACTGTTCTGCACTGTTCTGAGCACCAGGTCACCACTTTGTCAGAGCATATCAATAGCATATTTTTGATTCGCGACTCGTCTCGTTAGAAGGCATCGGGATACACTTTGGCACAACGGCTTCAGGCTCAACCGTCTGATCCATCTTCGATCTGTCCCTCTACTTCGACTTCCAAATCCATGAGATCCCCATCGTCGGCGCCGGTGGCGTCTTTACCTCTGTTTTGTTGATCACGGTACATCTGAGCGAGCTGTCGGGAAGTGGTGGCATGTTCTGGACGTTTATCTTCCCTGACGCGAACGAAGCGCGGAAACCGCAAACTCAGACCTCTCGTAGAGGATACTTCGCCCAGTGCAGCCAAAGAAACGGGACTGAGTGTAATGCTTGATCATCAACGTTCCACCGGTTGGTTAGCAAGGGAAGAATAAAATAGGTTCCAAGATAGTGGTCTACTCACTCCGCGCCCCGGATCTCCCATACTTCACGAGGACTAAAATAAACGTCTGGTCTAAAGCCTACATTCGGGAGCCGTGGATTTTTTTGGGGTTCAAAAAAAGGTTACTACCTAGCAAGGATAGCCCTCACCTCCGGTATCACACTCCCCTAAAGGATGGCATGAGCAATTGCTGGCATTCTCGGAGTATCTCTCGGTGAGATCCTGTTTTTAGAATGTGTATCACCCATACCCTTTTCCGTGCGGAATTGGTCATACCCTGTAAAACGCGTCGGAAAACCCTGAGGAATCGATTACCCTAAACGCGCAAGGTATGGTACAACAAACCTTACCAGACATGCATTTGCACACGGCGATTAGCCTTTCCTTTGTGGAATCCCAGGCTGCGAGCAGGACGGGGCTCCACCACCCTGCTTTGCGTCCATTTCCGTGCCACGCTCCGATGGGGACCAAGTCAAGCGTATCTCCAAGTCCGTCCACATAATCCTTCTTGAGCTTCAGCCATGCGGAAGTTCGCTTATCTGAAGAGGTACCATATGATTCCAGCGTCCCGCGCTTCAAGGATGTGTCAAACATTCCCTTACCAGGCTCATACGTGGCCGGCAATGGTCGCCTCCGAGCCTTGCCCTTGTGATGCGTGACAGTTTCCGAACTTTCAACGTTGTCCAGGAGCTGACCAAAAATAAGTGCGCGCCAAGACAGCGACCTAGCTGAGAACCAACTTTGAGCATGAGGCCTTCGCAGCGACTTTCCACGGCTTTCTGCCAAAATTCCTCGATGCGTTCTTGTCCCTGTTCACTTTCACAGCTGTTGACATGGTCAAACCGGGCTGACCCCCGTTCTTCTGGTGTCAAGGCAGGGAAACGAGTTCTCAATAGATCCCGCCTTTCCCGGAGTGACCGCTCCAATAGGATCTGTAGAAAAAGACTAAGGTCGAACGTCACAGGGCTGGTGGCGAAATAAAACTCACCTGGCCATCAAGATACATCAAATCAAAGGCAAACACGCAAACCGGTACTTTGATATCCCGGATGACTACATCCTTCCTGGCCCTGTTTGAAAGCTCTTGGAAAGACCTGAGGCCGGCGCCGTCCGGATCTATGGCAACGACCTCCGAATCGATAATAAAAGACTGTAGATCCGGGGCTCTTGCAAATATGCACCTGACCAACGAAACCACGTCGGGATACTGGGACCGGAGCATGGGATTAGTCAAACTGTGTGCGCAAGGTTACGGGAATTTTACTTTCTCTGTCATGTTTTCTAGATGCCGAGAGAAAATGTGGATAGACAGACGACCATTGGCTACCTTTAAAGCATGGATCTGTGCACGCTGACCATCATACTTGAACTCCGCTGTGAATGGCATCCCATTCAACCGATCATATGCTTCATCAAGTGATCGAGCTGGAGAGCCAAGTGTGGGATGAAGAGGGATACCTGACTCAAGGAATTACTTGATGGACCTGAATCAGGAACGCAGGCAGCCTCACCAACGGTGAGCGGAACCCGTGCGGGGAGGCCGTCGAGTCCACCAGCCATAGCTCCAGCGACGATGTGATCATAATTGGGATGTTGGACGTACGCCTGTTTTACGAGAGCTTCGGCGTTCACAAACTTGAGCAGAAGCTCGTTACGTTGAGGATCAATATTTTTCTTTTGCTTCCCTGATGGTGTTGGCGTAATTGATGCGAGAAACTGCGGTGTCACATGCAGTGATGAATCGTATGGAATGGGTATGCTCGGGTTTGGAGGCGGAGACAAGACCAAAGCTCTGGCAAGTGTTGTCAAGATGGACGTTCGGACGGCACCAACGCGCAGATTCTGCGACAACATGCGGACTAGAAATCTTGTCTCTTCTCCTCTCGCAGCGACGAGCAGTTGCTCAACAATGGACTGCTTTTGCCTTGGTGCTCCTTGACCTTTGATACGGGCGATTTTCAACATTGATTGGTATACGGTCTCGATGAGCAAAGGAGGGTGAGCGACGAGTGTACGAACGTTGGACTTGGCTTCGAACGCGACATCACCAGGGTCGCCTGAAGAATTATACAGCCTGCGGAGGGCTGCAGCTGTGAGGCCAGATACATGTTGGATGGCCCCCGAGATGACAGAAGCGCCAATGCCGAGCTCGAGTGGAGCATAAGCGGGGGAGAGTGAATTGGACAAGAGATATATTGCCGGCAACAGGGACGGCGGATGATATAATACGAGACACCTGAGTGTATTTGTGAGCGCATCGAGGATGGCGATGCGAGAGCGAGTGTTTACTAAGACGGCGAGGGTATGGACGAGGAAAGAGTACGGGGCTGGAGGAGCGGCTGGCCAAGGACATTGTTGGATGGGGTAGGCGAGTGGATCGACTGCGACTGGACTGTAGTGGACATCTGGCTCGGTTGGACGGAGAGCGAGACCCAAATCCGTCTGACGCCTTGTTGGCAGAGATGCCGTATCGTTCTCGCAACGATCAGGGGAGGACGCAAAGCGATCGTGAGAGGATGACCGTCCTGATGCTTGCATCGAACCCTGCACATTGATACCATGTCCTGGATCGAGCTGGATGGGGTTTTCCTGGGTCCCATGTCCGTCCTGCCATAAATTATGGAACGACCTGGCGTCGTTCATTGTCTCAAGAGAGGCAATCGGGTTTTCGGAAACGATACCCGAAGAGACATCGCCGCGAATCTGCCGTGAGGGTGCTGTTGTCGCAGTCTGCTTACCGTTGGCGGAACGGGGGCCACGGAAATAAGTGTCCAAAATGGCCTGACCATATGCAAGTTTGGCCTTTTTTCTACCCGAGATTGACGGGGTGGATGGGGTACGTTTCGACATGCAAGCGGGGAGGAGACGGCCGTGTCAGGCATACGTCATGGCGTCGATCAACTGACACCTCCTTTTTTGGATCACTCTGAGACATTTTCCCGTGAGCGACGTCAGATAGTTGCAAAAAAAGAAAAGAAAAGAAAAGAAGAAGAAAACTCATGACTTAAAGGTACAATAAAAAAATACAATCGGGCCGACAGGTCGGGGAAACGTCGTCCATCGCTCGCAGCTGATCAATCATATCAATCATCGCACACCACGACTGAGCGCTTTCCTTCTTCCGGCGGCGTCGCTCGATGGACGGCATATTTTCGTTCCGCACCGCTGGCAACTATGAGGAGCCCAGGCTGCCCTTGAGGACGATACCTGTTCCAGCTGGTTCCTTGGTGGTCTTATGGTGCCTGCAAGATCCGCATTAACGCGTTAGGCAAAGCCCCGCCGTAAGAGGCAGGCGGCGTGCAATCAACGTGCAATGTCCTGGCCGCGAGGCGAGCCCAGGCGGGCTTGCACGGTCCGGGTGAAGTTCTGGGAAAAACTTAAAGGTTCGATCATACCGGAGCTGGCTATGCTGCACGAAAACATGAGCCAATCGGGCGGCCCAGGTGTCCAGACTCGTCACCCGGGCCAGCTATCACATGGAATCCGGGAAACCGGCCCCAGTTGTCAGACTGCAGCAGGGGTCAGCAGGACTAACCCATTCCTTCACCCGCGCATCGCCACGATGTTTCGCTGAGAAAGTTCCTTATTCGGATTCCTTCCAATCTGATGGTTGGTCGACGAGTAGTTACCAGAGAGCGCACCGATGAGAGAGTCGTCTCATCACTCTACCTTACTTTGGTTATACGGTCAGTGCAAAATTTACACCTGTCAGGGTCGCCTTATTCAACATCTACTAAACGCCCAAGATCAGGCCCCCCATCAGGCACATCCGAAGCAGCACTCGATCGGGCAACCTCAGGCGAGATCTCGCACAAACCAGTTACGACCAGTTATGTTTGCTTGTGCCGCACTCACCATGCTGCGGCGCCGGCAAATTGCATGCTCGATGTACTGTTTATATGAAGCTCCAGCGGGTCCGAAAACGCTTATGAACCCAAGGGCTCCAGCGCCTTGTGACACACTTCCACTTTCCCAACCTTCACCATGACCGATCGGCGTGGATACTCTTTTCCTACCACTAACCTTGACCGAGGCAGTCAATGGCCAACTGGCACACAACAGCCCACTCGTTATCTCGCATCCTCGAGTACCTACCAAGGCGTGCCAGCTGGCACCGCCTATCCACCCATGCCGGATACTACACACAATATGGCGTCGGTGCATCCGTCTGTCCAATATGGTGTGAACGACTACACCGGGGATTACCCGCCATCGGTGTCAAGCCAATACATGGTGGCGGCCCCGAATGCATACCATCAGCCACGGCAAAGTTATCCACCTCAGAACCACACTCATCAGCCACCAAGTGTCGTGCCTCACTACACAGTACCATCGCAGCAATATCCCGCCCCGCATCAGCAACCCACCGTTCACCCAACCTCCCCGTATTATGGGCGCGGCGATTCTCAGTATCAGCAACCACAATATCCAGCATCGCCCTCGCGGCCATTTTCCTGTGACCTGTGTGCACTATCATTCAACAGACAGCACGATTTGAAGCGTCACAGAGAAACGCATTCAGGGGAGAAACCATTTCTATGCAATGGGGGATGCGGAAAGACCTTCACCCGCAAGGACGCGTTGAAAAGGCACCAGGCATGTTTGTTTTCCGTTCATCGGATGAACGTGCTGCTCACATCTTCCAGTTGGTCAAGCACTGCGGGCATGAAGGCGAGGTATCTTGACGACAAGCTGTCGTAAGCGGCTTATTAGACAGGTCAGTGCTCTCAACAACATGTCATTTGTGTGACTGATAGCCGGCCGCCTTGCCAGTTTGAACCGCTATTTCATTAGTATCATATTAATCTTGTCTTGATCGCCGAGGTCTCTCAATGATGGATGAGAACTATGTTCACCCTTGTATACGTACTGTAAATTATGAACATACGTATTTTTCCAGGTCCGAGGTCCGTCACATACGGATGTTTTGTGTTGGCTCATGTAATACAATTGTGGAGCGCATAACTATTGTTCTGGTCCGTGTTCAATGGTTTTCTCCAATATCCACGCATCTTGAGGTATGATCTTTTTGTAGTAATTTTTGTGAATGCCGGCTTCGCTAAAGCCGTGGCTCTCGTAGAACTTCTTGGCATCCCCATTGGAGACCTGTACGTGGAGGGATATGCGCTTGATTTTGGGCTTGTAATGAGCAGATGCCGCCTTGATGATGCGCTCCAGGGCTTGAGAGCCCAGCTTTCGGGATCGGTAAGGCTTGTGAGGCGAGCTGTCAGCGCGCATCTGGCCTATCTAGACTGAAATGGCGACTTACGGCGAGAATGCCCAAGGTTGTCAAGTACAACTCTTTGTTTTCGAGCCTACAGCAGATATTTCCGACGGGGACATCGTTGAAATAAACTAATGTTCCTGATCATGTGAGAAAAGTGATCCGAAACAGCCACCCTATCGAAGAGACGGACTGAGCTGGCAAAAGGCTTCGACCTCGGACTGCAAGATGTCCTGATAGTACTTGTCGCTATATTTGACGGGAAAGAGGACCGAGTTGAGCTTGCGGACCGTGCCTATGTTTTGATGAGTCAACGACGCGAATGAGACGCGTACTGCTGGCAGAGGGGAGTCTGAGCTTGCCATGATGCCCTGAAGAACTGGAGCAGGCTGTGTGGCCAAGCTAGACGCCAACGTGACTGTGTCCGTGGGAATGCCCCACCCTTGCTTGGGAAGACGTACGTCTTTGTGGTTACTGCACAATTTCTCTTATCAACCTCCGTAAGTATCAATCAGTTGACGCAACTTTACAGGGTCCATCTGTCAGGTGGGGCTCTCAGGAGTATCTCCTACGCTGCGCTCATCAAGGTTTGACAGCACCAATAATTCCCCTTTGGCAATCCCTAAAACTGATGGGTCCCACGTATGTCCGCTCTGTTGGCCGTATTCGTTCGTCTCTGCGATAACGACCTACGGAGTGATTGGTCATAATGTGTACCATTGGGCCCGCCGACATGCCATACTAATTATGAGAGATATGCACTGTATGGCCCCCAACATTGTTCCAAAAAATCCTATGCACTACACGTTATCTCCGATGCATTGTGTCTGATTGTACCCCTAGACGAAAACTCTCCTTGATACGACCTCGTAATTGTCCCAGTAGCTATTGTCGATCGGTTTCCAACACGAGCTGATAGCTGAGGTGCCACTACAGCCCCATTACCGAGTCATAAGCGGCGTGTCTGGTCTTGTGGAGCTCACTACTTCGGTCAGAACACGTTTCGTACACACCTCCAAGGCTGCGTATTTCATCTCTTTTCAGCATTTTCTCCGCATGTGACAGCTAGGACTCTCAACGGCTTGCCGGAAAGTTCAAGGACCTACATCTCCAATAGGCAATGTCGCACCAACTTATTTGCGACGTACCTGGTTGGTGTCTTGCTCCGGTCTTACATTCCTACACTGCTTTGCTGCTCAGAACCCTCCATCACGGACAATCAAGTCCTTGTTCCTTGATTTGTACCCTAGACAACAGTTCTAAGCCGGCCTGTTCGGTCTTATGGGTAGACTTCTTTTTTCATGTCCTCAGACATTCTGCTGGCGCTTCATCCGCTTTGTGGCACGATCCGGGACACACCACAGCCTCATGATTTCTACATGTGGTCCCATGACTCGTTTGCCTCCGTTGTTCTCTTTTTAGTTCCTTGAACAACCAAGGGTACGGCAACCAATCGAGACCAACGTCGGATGGTGTGACTTTGCTTGGCTCGTCTTGTCCATCATCATGATCGCTCGATGGAGTTAGCTCACTGAGGCCGCGACATTGCTTAAATAACTACGGTAGAGCATCTCATAATGCATAGCATCGGAACTACTAGAATCCCATGCGTCATGAGGTCTGCGCGTTACGAACGTGCACTCTACTGGTATGGAACACAAAAATTTCTCGCCAACCGTGTGGATTGTCATCCTGCATTCTGGATTATAAACCATATAGCATGCTGTGGCAATCATTGCAAGAAACGTGCGCAAGGATGTCTGAATACTATGACTCACCGCCTGAGGCCCTGGCCGTTTGCAGAGTCTCAATCCAGCCATCCAGGGCGAGTAAGGTTTTGGCCGATTATGTCGGCACCCCAAGAATGCACCTTCGTAGAATTGAAAGGGATCGAACCGTACAGCATCTAAGATCCCCACACATGCGCCAGGCAACTGGAACGTCGAACCATCATGTTTGTGGAAAAACAATGTGGCATCCGATTCTACAGTAATCCAACAGGATGCGATTGATTGCGCGCGAAATCTCTTGGCGTATATCAGCACACACCGTGCAAGGAACAGAATGCACATGCACGCCCCTCTCCAGTTACGTCTAGGGCCGCACAAGCACCAGAAAACAAATCGGTCAGCGAACAATTGAAACAGGAATCGATACGGGACGTACTGTCAACGTACGTTGCATGTTGCCCACACATTGAGAGATCTACTTCGGCACGAAATATGAAAGGACACCTCAGTTGAAAAACACTGAAGGACATTCTGCAATTACCGCTCAGCGAGGGAGGGGGAGTATCCGACGTCAAGGCCGCACCAAAAGGCTCGTCAGCAGATGGAAGGCCCGACCAGGCTGAACAGCGGGAATCATCAGGTTCACAGGATGTGCGTGCCCACGCAGTCATGCTGAGAGAGCATGATGATCATGATACAGCGGAATTGAGTCACGGGGAGCCATCCGACCAAGGCCGATGACAGGATCACGGACCACAATGTCAACTGCAGTGTCGTGGCGGTGAAGGACTCCTGGCCAAGGAACGGTTCGGCGTGCGTTGATGGACACCAATGTCTTACTCACCGATTGGTCAAAGCGACCCCCAACCACGACAGGGTTAAGGTGGATGATTACAGAAATTCACAGACGGTCAGCCGCAAGACGAAAAATACAGCATGTCAGATTAAACATACCCGAATGCGTACAAGCAGGTTTCGTAGCAACGAGAAAATTATGCCAACAAGTATCCCCGAGGAGACAAGTGATCTATACCGTTAGTATACCAAGGCGGAAATATCACACGTCTATTGTGGACTTCATATTTGAGAAGTGCCACAAAGATATTCATTATCGGGGGTCGGTGCGAGACCCGCGTGCGGTGATGAATCAAATTGTCATTTGCATGTGCTTGCCGCACGGCAGATTTGAAGTGACCGCAGCTCGTATGCCAGAAACGTCGGATGATTATCCTAGAGTACAGGATTGGTTAAAAGCAGCGGATGAGATGTGGCGTGCGATGGCTACTGTATTGGAACATCGACAAGTTAGCGTGGTAATCAAAACAATGCGACGCGGAAAACGATGAAGTACGAAGACAGGGGTCACGATAGCTGTTAATACAGGCCCGCAGAATTGGGGTGGTATGTATACACCGTCTGTTGCTACACCATAAAAATTATTTCAGCGTGATTTCGTCGGAGAGGAGGGGGCGCGGAAGCGGCGTTTGCGAGGCGAACGGAGTAGTTGATCGAGATACACGTCGTCGTAGCTACGGAAGACGCATTGGCCGTCTTCATGGTCGGTGAGAGTGGCCCAGACGCAATGCCAGGATCGATCTTCGCGAAACTTGAATGCTACGCCGATGTGATTTTGGTCCCAACGCTGCCCTTTTTGTTTTGCGTCGAACGCCTTGTCGGTCAATGTGATGAGAACGCAGTCCTCGATGGTGAAGGTGACGTGGAGTTGGCCGTCAGCGGCATCCAGGAGCGACGCTAGGGTGGGATCCATTTCGAGCTCTTTGGGAAGACCGCTGCGTCGCATTAATATGGACCTGGTGGGAGGATCGCGGGGACTCACGGGTGTATCGGGTTGTAGCCGTCTACGAGGATCTGGTAGGTGGTGTCATCTGAGAAGCGGAGTTGCAGGCTCGGGTGTTTGGACGAGCGGTGTATTTTGGTGAGGACCTTTCCGACGAGGATGGATGGGTCGATGCCGACGCTCTCTAGGCGGAGCGGGATGGGACGACGTCGGGGCTTCATCGGGGAGGTGGGCACAGAGCTGAGGTCTGAGCCGGAGTCGCCCATTGCGCATGGGGGGGATGTTATAGGCGGGTGGAGGTGGAGGTGGACAATGGGGCAAAAAATGATGACAGTGACGAGATTCGAACTCGCGCGGGAAACCCATCACGGATTGAGGATGGACCTAAACGTGACGCCGTAACCACTTGGCTACACTGCCGTGTGGAGATTGGGGGGAAGGTGGAGCATGGGATTCCGGGTGGGCCATATTGGACGGACGGGATTTGAGGGCGGGGGGACCAGACGAGGACGACGATGCACCCGACGCACGCCCGACCCATCGGCCCGCGAACGCTCCCCCGCTCGCAGTCCCCCTCCATCCCAGAAACTCGCCCACTCCACATCCGCAAAGTCGCCCCAGATCCATCCTCCCTCCGTCCCCCATCGCCCGCATCAGTCCCCCTCTCCTCCTCCCCCTCCCCCTCCCGCCCCCTCCTCCCCGGCGCCTCCCTCGCGCCCAGGGCCAACGGCTCGCGCCCAAAGCTACAGCTCCCCCTCCCGGGCGCCGTGAGCGAGTACTACGCAGGCCCCCCCCTCATCCCGCCTGGTTTAGATGGAGAGAACCCCGGCGGCGCTACCGTCCGTCCCTCAGTCCAGATCCAGACTGCCCACCCCCCCGGCTCGAACGAGATCAGCGAGAGCACCATCGACCAGCTCGTCGCCAGTTTCGATAGGGCCACCCTCGATTCATACACCCCCACCGAAGAGACCTCGACCCTCCAGGCGTTCGGGCGGTGGTCTGACGCTGTCCTGGAAGAACTGGCTAGATTGGGCGAGGGTCAAGGTGGTGCCGTCCACAAAGTCAGAGACATCCGAACAGGTAGAATCTTTGCTCGAAAGACAATCACCACGCGCGAGGCCCCCTTGAAGCAGCTCGAGCGCGAGCTCTCCATCTCCTCCTCCTCTAAACACATCAACATCATCCAGTTTTACGGCGCCTACATGTCTCCCTCCTCCAGCGAAGTAAAGGTCATGATGGAATTCGGTGCCGGCGGAAGCTTGGAAGCCGTCAGCAAACGCATCAAGGAACGTGGCGCACGTATCGGTGAAGGTGTCACAGGTCGCATAGCAGAAGGCGTGAGCTTTCTCCACTATCCCTCATCGCTCATCCTTTGACATGCAGCTCAGGTCCTCCACGGCCTCGCGTACCTCCACTCTCTTCGAACAATCCACAGGGACATTAAACCCTCTAATATTCTCCTCACGGGAGAGGGCATAGTCCGCCTATGCGATTTCGGCGTTTCCGGCGAGCTCGTCAAGTCCCTCGCAGGGACTTTTACTGGCACTAGCTTCTACATGGCCGTAAGTTTACATGTCTGCCAACTCTGTTTTGTTCACCTGTCACACAGCCCGAGAGAATCAGTGGCAAAGAGTATAGTATCCGCGCTGATGTCTGGTCGACGGGCATCACACTCTTAGAGCTTGTACAAAATCGATACCCATTTCCGGAGGACCTAACCTCAATTGAATTGCTCGTCCAGATCACTCAGGGCGAGGTAAGAGCGTATGCTTATCCACGATTTTTGCTTTTTAATATCCCCCTTCTCAGCCTCCACAGCTCGCTGATGAAGCTGATGTGAGATGGCCTGACGAGATGAAGGACTTCATAAAGCAAACGTATGGTTACCATCCATCGTTATATCATGCACTCACCCGAATCTTATACCCTTTAGTTTGATCGTGGACCATACCCTCCGCCCAACCCCTAAGGAGATGTTGACACACCCGTGGATCATCAGCGTTATGAAAAAAGAGGTTCCGATGGCAAGATGGATTCGTGAAGTTTGGGGATGGCGTTCTCCCCAGTCTAGAAATCTGTATGTGCGCTCCGCTGGTTTTGCCGTGGTACTTTGCTAATGTCTGTTCGCCGTCCCATTGCTCAGCTCTAGCTCCAGACCCGGCTCTAGTCGAGGTCCTCGCACTTCCACACCATAGAAATTTCTCAACAATATTTTCCCCTTTCAGTCCCCTGTTCTTTGTGTCGTGTGTGCAGCAATCGCACTTGTACTCAACTGCTCCCAGTCATTCTACCACCATTCCAGTTTTGTTTGTCGCAAAGATTTACACCGATACATTTTTATATCGCCTCCCCACCCATTCGCAATATCATGGATGTGTTAGTGTATGGACAGCCAATTACGAACCTCTCCCTGAACGTTTCAGTTTGAATTCGCGAGTGCTCGTCGTCAACATCATTGAAGCCGGACGCTCCATCGATGTATATCATTTCCCTCGTTGGATGGTTGACTGCGCTTCATTGGTCGACACCCTTTGCTGCTGTTCTTGACTGTACTCTCTTTGCCATTCTTTGACACCTTCAACAGCATGCTCATCTCGCACTCCCGTGCCTTTGTAATGATCTGGTGGCTCTGTGGGGTCATGCGGATGGTGCGTGCCTTTAGGTGCCAGGCCATAGCCTCGACCCAGGCCAAGCCCAAGCCCACAATGAGGGCCGGGCCTGCGGTTTGATCAGGCCCAGGCCTGTAATATCACTAGTGCTCGTCGTCGACATCCTTGAGGCCAGATGCGACTGGATAGAGTACCATACCTGTGCTATGCCTCAGCTCACCCGCGTTGGATTAAGGATACAATACAAAAATCTATGAGGTATCATGAGGAGAAGAAGGCCAACGTGTTTGACTCACGATGAGTACTGTGATGTAGGGCCACTGGGCCCGGTAGCCAGTTATGAGGAGTAAAGGGTATCAGAGGTTGAAGAGCCTCGTGACACATCGTCCAGGAATGATCATTCCCGCCCAAGCGAAATGATGTATTTCGGGAAGGAAGTTATCGAGAGCACTTCCCACCTGGCGTTTTTGCATGCCATGTCTCGCCACTTGATGCTATGCACCAAGCAGGTTAGCATAACGCTTCAACATCAACCACACGACGCACTTTGAATATGAAACCGCCGCAAGGGTGAGTGCTTGTGGATTAGAGAACCTACGCAGGCGATAGGCAGATTTCCATACATCCATTCATTGATTCGTTAACCAAAGAGGTGTCATGCGGCTCGATCACGTTGTAGCGTACGACCTTTGTCCTTTCCAATGAGATGTTAGCGCAAGAGACGGCAATTTCTGAGTCAATCACCACAAAGGATCCTGTGGGACAGGTGAATGGGGTTATCGGAATATCC
>QFEI01001558.1:0-24690 GCA_003316145.1 Neoboletus magnificus | reverse complement strand
CTTGACTCGTTGGAGAAGGTCAAGTATAGTGAACATGACAGAAGGGTGGAGCTTGGTCCTGTACAAGGCATATGCCATGAAATGGGGTAGGGGGGGAGAAGGGAGCCGTAAGTGGCCAAGGAGTTGACAAGAAATGGCTGGATGGTCTGGGTGATGATGACAGTCAGATTCACAGCCATTCCTTTGATGGTCATCACATTGCCTATGGTCCTTGGGTACTGGTAGGAGACCGAACCTGGAGCAAAATGAGTGTGAATTTTGGACGAACAATTATGCCAGATCATACCGATTGCTCCTTGGACTACGTTCTGAGGTGCTTAGAGGGGTGATGGGTGCGTGTATGTAGTGATCAGGTGCGAGACGCAAATACATGCAGTTGATCGGATACGATATGGGTGTGGAAGGAGAGGAGAGGATGGGCGAAGATGTGTGGTGCTTTTTGATCCCAAATGAACAGTCTGATCCAGTGGGTGAAGCATGAGCTGTGAGGGTGGGCTGTCTCGCCTCGCTGTGAAGGATTCTGGTTGACAGGATAGACAGAAGAAGTTGAGATCCTGGGTACAAGCGTGAAGCAAGGCACCTCAAGTGTTGATTTGAGGCCAGAGAGTGGTGGGTGGGCGAAACGAGCAAAGGGGACAAGCTGGGAAGCTAGGATGAGGACAGGAAGGATGAGGTAGGAAGCAAAGTGTTGCCTCATTGCTGTCCTGTTTGAGTCGTGCTCTAGTAACTACACATTACAGGCAAAAATTAGTGCATGCATTCAGAACTTGTGAACTGGACTTGCGCTCATTTATGACACCACTCAACGACTCACTGCAGGAAATGTGCATACAGTGTGTGTGAAAAGGATCAGAATTTGTCTAAAGTATCTCTTTGAAATCTAATCAAGTTGTTGTCACTTTTGCCCCCGGGTCCAACTGTGACGCTTGAGTTGCTGTTGGAGGTGCTAGAGTACAGGTCCAAGTCTAGGGAGGACGTCCCCTGAAATGCATGTGCTGTAAAGCGGGGTGGGTAAGAAGGGAACTTGGTAAGATGACAAGAAGGCCCATCTGTAGAGAAAATTCAGTATGGTGATAGGCCTTCAAGCCACTGTTCCAGGCTCATGTGACAATTCCCAGATCCCAAGCGGTTGGAAATTGTGCATTGACTTGCTGGGAAAGAACAAGTGTGGTGAACGTGACAGAAGGGTGGAGCCTGGTCTTGCAAAGCACAACAATGCTATGAGAAAAAAATGCATAGTGCACTACACAATTGACTACCTACTGTGTAACTGTATCATTGTGAATGTGCATGTCCTTTACAAGGCCTTGGCAAATGTCAACAATAAACATTTCAGCATATTTGAACCCAGTGCCACGATCAACAATCTGAAGCATGCATGCTCGGCAACCATCACTCATGTGTCCAAATTTCATCTCCTTGAAGTGCTTGACAGCATCATGGTAGTGATGTGGATTTCTGCCATCAAGTAGGAGGTGGCCCATACCATTCCACCAGGCTAAACGCCAATCGTTTGCACATTCTCTTGGATTCTGGCAATCATCTACATGAAACGTCATAGTTGGCTTCTTCGCAGCGATGAGTTGGTGATGATGATTGAGAATGGCCTTGGAATAGACCAATGAAACAAAGATGTCATGGCCCATTATTGACCTGTGGTTGGTGTAGATTTCAGTGAGCGGCGTTGTGAGCAGCCTCCTGAAACTCCATGCAAACAACTTCTCAAGTTTGTGTGCACAACCTAACTGGATAAGCTCAGCTGCATGATAGTCGTATTGCACTACCCAGATTGAATCAATGAGAAACTCCCACAGTTATTGGCAGCGATACTTGTCTGCAAACTGCAGAAATTTTTGAAGTTCTTGATGGGTATAGGATGATGTGCTCATGCGTGCACTATAGAATTACTGATAGATATTCAGACTTCGCACTTAAATTAACTTGGGCTACTTACTGGGTGTAAATGTGGTCGAGAAACAAGTCAAACACCTCCGAATGTTCACCCTCCAAGACGATGGGGTATGCATCACTTTGTCCT
This sequence comes from Neoboletus magnificus, assembly GCA_003316145.1. Taxonomy (NCBI): domain Eukaryota; kingdom Fungi; phylum Basidiomycota; class Agaricomycetes; order Boletales; family Boletaceae; genus Neoboletus; species Neoboletus magnificus. The sequence goes on along the minus strand of QFEI01001558.1, from coordinate 22,652 downwards.
TCTTTAATATTCTCTGGGCTGACATTGACGACAGAACGAGCAGACAGATCACAGGTTTCAAACATATCTTTAAAGAGGTCTGAGTGGGATGAGAGTATGTCGTCATGCAGTTTGTACAATATGTGTTCGACCTGGTGAAAACAAAGAGTCATGGTGAGTCAACATCTCAGGTGAAAACATGTACACAAAAGATATGTGTTCCCTTTGGATAGTAGTACTTCTCATGGCGTACGATTCGGGGAGGCTGCATATCTGTTGTTGGGTGTACAGTCATGATGGTGTGATGTGAAGAAAGGTTACAGTATGGTGTGAATGCAGAGTCAGTCTGACATCAACATAAATGTAACATGGCCCGTGCGGCATACATGGCCTGTTCTGAATCACTTCCAAATCACTTCCCACATCCCCCAATATAGTAATTTCATTTTCCTCCTCTCCGAGCCGCATCAGGCCCATTGACAATTGACCACTGGTCGATGGCAACTACGATAGCACAAACATTACCGCTGCTTCCACAAACTACTGAGAACTCACCTAACATCCTTAGGGCACATGACACTCTAAGTGATATCTATCACCATGCTGTCCGGTTGTTTAATTAAGAGAAGGCTGATGTCCTTCAGCTCGTGTTCCACCTAAACACCATTAGAAACAATGCTGTTCCACTTCTTCAAGCAATTGAACACTCTGCATTGGGGCTAAACAGTTGGCTCGCACAAGTTGCGACTCAGCTTGGTCACCTGTTCTGCGCCCTCTCAAATTATCAAGATAGCATGCAAAACCAGTAAGTTGTTGGTCCACCATCACAGATAACTAATGACATATTCTTGATTATAGAATGGACCCTAATGTCATAATCCCACAGCCTGTCAGTGACCTTCATACTGGGCAATGAGGCCATCCAACGAAGCATATTGACTTGGCTTTCCTTTGTGAAGTGACTTCGAATTCCTGTCACATCAAGTTGACGGAGCTTGCTAATGTTTTGGGAATACATCGCAATAATACACTTCACTTGTACATGAAGCAACATGGAATTGAGCGGAAATACTCATCGCTGAGCAATGGCGAACTTGATCAATTGATTGCCCACTTCAAGGTCAAACGACCGGAATCAGGCCTGCATTACATGATGGGTTTTTTGCGACAATGTGGTTATCGTGTACAATATTCTAGGGTGTCCTGTTCTCTGCACCGGTTGGACAGTGTGGGCCAGATACTGCATAATCAGAAGATAAAGAAACGATGCAAGTACTACGCAAAGCACCCAAATGCCCTTTGGCACATTGACAGGCATCACAAACTAATCCGATGGGGTATTGTCATCCATGGAATGATTGATGGATTCTGTCAAACAGTGCACAATATCCTTATTTGTTTTTCAAGCTAGCTAAAGCTTGTCCGTCAGATTACAGCACTCCACACAAGTGACAACAACTGTTCTAGACTTATTCAAGCATGCTATTGCCACATATGGGATGCCGTTGAGGGTAAGGGGTGATCGAGGTGGCAAAAACATCAATGTAGCAACATATATGGTGATGAATAAAGGTGCTTGATGTGCTTCTTTCATGTGGAGCTCGTGAGTATTGCGACTGAATACATGTCAGCTACTAACTATTGTTGATCAGTTCAATGCATAACTCACGCATTGAATGTGTGTGGGTTGAGGTTGGAACACAATTCGCCCAACGCTGGCATGCATTTTTCACTTGACTTGAAAGATGCCTCATGCTTGATCCTCACAATCCAGTCCATTTGTGGTTGTTACATACACTTTTCCTTGACATTGTCAATAATGACTGTGATGACTTTCGACTTGAGTGGAACTGCCATCCAATATGGGGTCCAGACACCAATAACCGGAGCCCACAAGTACATTTCTAATCAGATCCACCTATTATATATTTTTTCTCATTACTTTAAGGATCTTCGGTTTCTGGGACGGGCACACTATGGTGTATATGATGATGACTATCAAAACACATCACCCGATCTTATTAACTGGTTCTATGGTGTCCATGGGGCAGGTATTCAGCGAAGAGAGCACCAGACAGGAGCAGGACATCTGGCAGACGAAAACGATGACGATAACAGCAACAGCGATGGTGATGTACTTGATGACCACAATCACTCAGTGGAGATCCCAATTGATTACCAACAGCAGCAACACGTTCACCACAAAGCAGTTCATGTTCTGACGCACAGAAGCCCATTCAATGATCCTGACAATGAGGCTGCATTTTTCGTGACATTGCATGAAATTAGCATGCTTAACGTCATTCCGGAAGGATTCGAACTTGTGGCAACTGAAGGGGGCAGTCTGGATCCCATGTTTGAAACGATCTCCATTGGTTGTCGAGGAAGTAAGCAGATTGACATCTCACTAGCAGAGCCAATTTGGTACAATCAGGCACGCCTTTGGTGCCAAGCATTATTAGTTTTACAATATTTTTTGGACTAGCAGGATTGTCTACTATAAATTGTTCATTTCAAACTTTGTACTGTTTTCTAGGCCCAGTGACCTCATGGCTTCGTTGTCTGTTCGCTCATTTACTACATTTTATCTACCCCACTGGCAGCGCCAATGGACCCATCCGCCACCTGCCGAGGTGCCAATGGTGCTTGTGACTGTGAAGAGTTCTTTCCTAGCAACGAGAACAGTCGTATCTGCCTGGAGTGTAGCCATGGGATAAGCAAGCATCATAATGCTGCTGCTGGTCCACCTAACCTGCCACCCTTGGTGCCGCCACCCAATCTGCCACTGCCAGCATCTTTGGCAGTCGGTATCTTCTGTGACATCACTGGACGACAACCGTTCTTAACTAACAGGGATCAAAAGCCCTTATTATCATTTGCCAAAGTCAAAGCTGAAGCATTCACTGCATTATCATCAAAGAAGCAAGTGGATGATTTCAAGCTGGTGAGACAGCCTGTGTCTCTTGCTGGCATTCCACACAAGGTGACAACATTCTTTTATGTTTGTATTTGCCTGACATACCTGCCTATAGGCTCGCGCATCAACCATTGGCGCAATGGGATTTATTGGGCGTGCTACTAGTACCTCAGGCGTAAATTCAAACGCATCAATATTTCACGTTCATTCCATAGGTATCAATATTGGCGGAATCAATGTATGTGTATACTTAGGCTGCCAGTGAGCTAACATGAATTATAACCCAACCATTTTTTAGTGCAACGGTAACCTTCGACGACCAAGAGCACCTCACGGGAAAACAGCTCCAAGTGAAATTCAAGCTCTGAAAAATCATGGTTGTTATATCACTGTGAATTCCAACAAGGGTATCCCCATAGATTCTGCCTGGACATTTGTAGATGTTAACAAGAAGATGCACGAGTGGTTTCCCAATGTCTTTCAGTATATCAAGTCAATGAAACCTCCCTTTCGTGTGAACCATCAGAATCTGCCATTTACTCACTCGTCCAACCCCAGACCACCAGACTGGTGTGTTATTATCAAACAGGGAGTGACATTTACAATATTAGAAGTCATTCAATCAAATGGATCAATGCTAGCCGAGAACAAAGGTTGAAGTAAGGCGAGCGTCATGGACAGCCATCTCTGGTTTGGTGTGTGAACAATTCTGCTATTGTCATTTCATTTTACGAATCCAATTCTCATTTTCTAGCTACACAGAAAGCCATTGGTGATGATGTTTATGAATCATGGAACATACAACCATTGATTGCCAGCTCAGACACTGAGAGTTGCAATGGTTCTGATGATAATAAGCCGTGCGACAACTGTGCTCCAATGTTGGGAATCAGTGACGACAGCATTGATGACAAACTCTCAAGCCCTATGCAAGTACTGGATATTTCAGATGATGATGACTGTGCAGTACCATACCATCTGAATAACAAAGGAAAAGGGAAGATGAGGGATATGGGTATACCACCTCAATACCAAGGTAAGTCTTTGACTACTGCACTTGCTGTGCCATTTTTTGAATTCATTATTAGGAAAGTGACCCCACATCATACTGTCTCCAGAATCCCCCTCTGCAACAATTCCCAAGAAAATGAAAGATGGTACGCTTGGATTTCAGTCCATGCCATGGAACCATATTTATATCTTTCAGCTTACAACAAAGCCGTACCGCTGTTCCCCAAGCTCATCACAGTGCCCGAGTCTCCTGAGCCCCAGCTTCCATTGGCAGCCCATTCCAATGCCTTCCAAGCTGATGCTGGTGACATTCTTCATGCCCATCGTATCCTGCCAATTCCCAGCCTCTGGGAGGTGCCCCATGATCCTGGATTTACTCCATACTCGCTTCCATACTCACTTCCTGATTATGCTATATTTTGCACCTGGTATTTGACCCCCACATAGTCTTTACACGTAGTTACTTTGATGCAATGAATATTATTTTGTTTGGAGTTTCCTTTTCGTGGTACTGTTTTTCTTGACCCTGATGGCACTTCTGACAACCACGATGACCTTGCCAATATTATCAGATGCCTACTCTCTTCTCGTGGGCTTGCTATCCAAATTAGGAACTACGTATGAAGCTTCCCTTGTTCACTCATTCACAACATTGGTGTTCAAACACAAATGGCGACCTATTCTGCATACTTGTCATATGCTACATGGCCAATCAGACCGTTGCTCCCCCAGGAGGCCAGTGTCAGCTACCTGCGAGGCTGCGACTAGCTAAGATCTTCTCATAGCATTAGTTGATTATATAACATTTTTCACATAGGTCGACATACACATTTGTAGTGTACCTGGTCAAACGCTGCCCTCCTCCACTATCATGGCAGTTGGGGAAAGCTGACACCTCGCTCTCTATCTATCCCATGTCTCATCCCAGTGGCCCACTCCAGGGCACACAGCAACTTCAAGTTGCTACCAATTCCTGGTCTTCCCAAGAAGTCATGTTATCAATATGATGGTGAGCTTCACATTGTCCTACCAAGCTCCATCACTGAGAGCAAGGCCCCACTCTCGCCCTACATATTTCAGCTCATCAACAATGCCTACTACCACATGAGGCACATGGCCCTGCCTTTGTGAGCACTGCATGTCAGACATCATCTACACTAGCATCGGATCCTCTGCCCTCATCGCTGTCAATCCTCACAAATATGCCACTTCAAATGCCCACTCGATCCTCCAAGAATATGCCACAGACCATTCTGGCACCATTGCTGAGACCAAGTTCTACTTCCACCCCACATATTTCAGCTCACCAATGACACCTACCACCACACGAGGCACTATGACGTGGCCCTGCCTCCACAAGCACTGGATGTCAGACACCATCTACACCAGCATTGGATCCTTCACCCTCATCAACGTCAATCCTCACAAATATGTTGCTTCAAATGCCCACTCGATTCTTCATGAATACACTGCAGACTATCCTGATGCCATCACTGAGAACAAGTCCCTATCTCCGTCCCACATATTTCAGCTTGCCAACAATGCCCACTACCACACAACACACCATGACGCGGCCCTGCCTCCACGAGTGCTTCAAGTTGGACACTATCTACACCGGCACTGGATCATCCCCCCTCATCGCCATCAATCCTCACAAATACATTGCTTTAGATCCCTGTTCGATCCTCCATAAATACACCACAGACCATCCCAGTGCCATCGCTGGAAACAAGTCTGTACTCCTGCCCCACATATTTCAACTTGCCAACAACATCCACTACCACATGAGGTGCTGTGGTGTGCGCTCTGACCGGACGCGACTGTTGGTTGTCGAGCACCCCACAGCCCCCCAGTGCCAACCCCCTTGCTCCAGCCCTGGCCGTCCTGCTAGCAGCTTTTATCAGGGTGTGGCCATCAGCCATGGCGGTCCGTGTCAGTCATTCCAATGCGCTGATCAACTGCTGCGCATGCCCCCAAAACTTCACCAGCTCCATGTCATGCAGCTCCCTTTTTTTTCTGGCACTGTTTCTGTTGCTGCTGGCCCGGGGCCTGTGGTGCGTGCTCCAACCAGACACGGCCGTTGGTTGTTGAGCACCCCACAGCCCCAGCCCTGCCTCTGCAAGCACTGGATGTCAGACACCATCTACACCAGCATTGGATCCTCCACCCTTGTCGCCATTAATCTTTACAAACCACCCCATATATTTCAGCTCGCCAACAATGCCTACTACCACACAAGTGTTTCATTTCTGACACCATCTATATCAGCATTGGATCTCCTGCTCTTGTTGCCATCAATCCTCACAAATACATCACTTCAAATAACCACTTGATCCTCCATGAATACACTGCAGACTACCAGGGCACCATCACTGAGAATGAGTCCCTACTCCCACCCCACATATTTAAATACAGCTTGCCAACAACGCCTGCTACCCACACAAGGCATGCATCCCAGGATCAGTCCCTTATCATTAGGTATGTCTCAGTTTTTTTAGTCCATGCTTCCTAGTTTACAAACTTCGTATTGGACACAGCTGTCATTCATAACATGGATGTTCTCAGTACCATCACTGCCAGGTTCCTTGGTTGTACAACATTCGGCACTCGAGAGCATGCTACCATAGAGACCCCTACATACTATACAATCCTTCCTGTAGCACACTCATAAATATATGATTCGTATATTTTCAATACTGTATTATGAACATGTTCTGGTAGCTATCATGTAACTCTGAGCATGTAGTATGGAAGACCAAAAAAAAACATGGTGGAGATATAAGGCGTGCAGCGCGCAGGTCGAAAAAAACCGCGGCAGGTCAAAGAAATGCAGTGGGATAAAATGCGCGCAGCGCGCAGATCAAAAAAATGCGGTGGATTAAATGTGCAGATCTAGCATCATATCTGACAAGTGTGTAGGGTGAATTTGACCTAATTCCAAATTCCCAGAACACTATTCCGCAAACTGCTGTAAATTGCTAATGCGGCAAGCAAGGTGACAAGGTTTAGAGCGACTGCAAAACGTCATGTGCGGAAGATATGCACTTGGCCTCCAGGTGAATCACTGGGCGACTGCCGGTGGTTGGGAATACCCCTTGTTCATACTGATGCTAGTTTGCAGCGTGCACAGATTCGCGGGTTACCCGGCCACCCTCACCTTGCGATTGGTGAGTGGATCGGCGAGAACGATTTCGTGGTCCGTTCCATCATCCATCTCGAACGACTTTCACTTCACTCATTGACGAAACAGCCCCGCTACAACATAGCTCCGAACACAAATGCCCCAGTCATCAGACAACGCACCGGGACAGGTCCCGCGACGACATCCTCGGACTCTAAAGACTCTACCCGTCCCCCTCTCATCATGCAAACTATGCGCTGGGGGATTCATTATGGTAAAGAGGCCGCCAAGAGTTCTCAAGCGATCAATGCCCGCTCCGAAAACCTCATTGATGGCATTGGCATGTGGAACAAATTTCGGGGAAAGAATCGTTGTATCGTCGTCTGCCAAGGGTATAGTACCATATTTCTACTACCACACGATATAATGCATACCCGGCGCAGGTACTATGAATGGCGGACCAAAGGCAAGGACAAGCTACCACACTTCACTAAGCATCCTGACGGCAAAGTGATGCTCATGGCCGGTCTATATGACGAAATCATTGACAAAAGTATCTCTTTTCTCTCTACTTTAGCTTTTCGCTAGAAACATGACCTCCGTTCCAGGTCAGTCGCAGCCAACGTACACTTTCGCGATTGTCACCACCTACGCAAGCAAGGCTCTGAGCTGGTTACATGACCGACAACCAGTCATCCTCTCCACCTCGGATGAGGTCAATTGTTGGTTAGACACGTCATCGCAGACATGGTCTTCCGATCTCGCTCGTTTACTTCACCCTTGGGAGGACACCGTGGCCCCGCTCCAGTGGTTCGTATCCCGTCCCTTTGGTAGTCACTATTCTTCTTGTTCAAACACCTCAGCTATCAAGTCCCAAAGGAAATTGGCAAAGTCGGCACGGAGTCCGCCAAATTTATCGAGCCTGTCGCCAACCGCAAAGATGGTATCATGGCGATGTTTGCCAAGCAAAGGTCGAAACAGGTTGAGTCTTCGGCGAAACGCAAACGTAGCTCCACGCCAACTCTGTTACCATCAACTCCCGAGAAAGTAACCAAAACAGAGGAGCATGATGAGAAAAAGGTGAAACTGGTGTAGTGTTTCTGGTACGTTGAATGAGTTCGTTCCCGGATGTGTGACCACCCAAGCATAAAAACACACTAGTCCCCGTTATTGTAATATACTGTACTATCGTCTGCCGACACACGTATCTATATCTTGACATGTACATGGCCGCGTCACTACGCCAGTAATTTCCAACTTCAACCCGTGTTGCTCCTGACCTCGAAATCCGAGCCTTGGGCTTTAAGTTCTGCGCGACCCATCTTTTCCAGCTTCTTATCAAACTGCCGTGTACGATAACCGGAAATGATACGTTCCAACAAGTCAGAGGTAGAGACGCCTGGTGTACGACGGGTTGGGATAAACTGGCCTGGATATGGTGTCTGTCAGGTCAATCGCCTTTGGCGCCTTGGAAACATTGTCTCACCCCTTGCCTTGACAAACGCATAAACATCCCCATGACCCTCAGAGGCATACGGTTGCTCGTCATGCGCGACATAGTCGATCTTCCACTTGTCAAGGAATGCGGCATCTAGGATCCAGGGGCAGTCGGGAATGACCTCGTCAACCCAACGACAATGTCGGACGGCTTCACATCTAGATGATATCAGTGATGCAAGCGCTAATTTTCGGGAATAACTGACCGCTCCGGGTGACTCATGACGGGAGGAGCCTTGTATGCGGCGACATCTTCATCGGTATTCACTCCAGCGAGAAGACAGACGTTTGGGAAAGAAAGCTTTGCTTGTCGAAGCTGCAAAGCATGGCTAGTGTATTGAGAGTCAGGCACAAACGCGGGCCAAGTCGGATTGATTCGCACCCAAAGTGGAAGAGATCGTATACCCCTAGCACACTTCTCAGCACTAGATGTGGCACAGGATCGCAATCTCGCTCACCGTCGGCGAAAATGCGCACTGGTCTGTCAGTGGGAGGTGGATTGATGTAGTATGGCCGACCGGGCTCTCCGTTGATCGCTTTCTGGACAAAAGCCTGGATGTCTTCTGGTGTGAGCGAAGCGGGATTGCAAAGGAAGACAGGGTTGTATGCCGAGGGCTCCAGAACCAAAACCTGCTGGGCAGTCGGTGGCGGGGTCGGGTGTTGGGAAGTGGAAGGAGAGGGTACGCGATCCTCGATCTGAGATGTCAGAGTCGAATTGGAGGAGGCGTGGCGCAAGCTAGGGTATAGGAAGTTTTTGGATGGTTGGTGCTGACCCGCGCCCGCAGTCATGCTGGATTCGACGTCGCCGTCATAGGTCTGGGAGTCCGTGCCGTCATCGGAGAGCATGCTCGACGCCAGCTGATGCCTGGCCCGGGACGAGAGCTTGGACGTGTGCGGGGCATTCGGGGCACGGCTTGTGCGGACGGAGACCGGGACAGAGACGGCTGATGCGCCGTCGTCGGTCAAGGGGTCGTTGTCCTCCTCCGAGCTAGAGAATGGTGAGGAAGGGCCGAGCGAGAGCGAAAGGAGACTTGCGCATCGTAGGTGGGGGAGTCGATGGGGTGGGGGTACTTTCCAAAGGAGCGCTTCGAGTGGAGCGTCTTCTTGTGGTGGTGAAGGAGATCGGCTGGGTCCATCGCGTGGACGGTGCTGGCAGAGTGCGCTGTTTGGTGTTGACTACTTTGTCATGTCAGACATCCCCAAACGGCCTCCTCCCAAGTCCTCCTCCAGCGTCCGTCTCAAGGCACTCGCCGCCTTTTTGCTCGCGTTCGGTGTCGTCCTCGCCATAAGTCGTCCTGTCTCACAAGACTATGCCCTCTGCTCTCGGGGCCGCAAAATATACACGGTCGACACTGCCCATCCAAATGTCGAGTGCATCGTCGTGAGCAATACCACCATTGCAGATGTTGGCGACCTCGGTGGGCACCACCCTGTCCCCCTTCCTCTCTTCTCTGACACGATCTCACGATGCAGTGGACGTCAGAGCGCGCTGGCGCAGACGCCATACACCACGGAATCTCGCCAACATTCAGATACCACTGTGGCCGCTCGACTTTTGGCTGCCCTCGCTACCCGTTTCATTCGTGGAAGACAATGCCATCGTTGTTCCGGGCCTCACAGGTACGTTGATTTGTACCCTGGACCGAGCGCGGCGCCAACCGTCGACAGACGCCCATGCCCACGTGATGCTATACGGTTCCGCGATGAATCTCGACCTTGCCGGTTGCAAGTCAAAACAAGGTATTCACTCGGGTTTCTCGTGCTTCGTAAACCAAGCTCACCGAGTGTAGAGGTATTGCAGCGAGTCGCCCACCATGTCAAGTCGCACCCCGACATTCTAGCCGACCCATCTCGCTGGATTGTGGGTATGGGATGGGACCAAAATCTGTGGTCGGATTCGGAGTATCCCACTGCTGTCTGTACATTTCTTCTTCTTCGCACCTTTCCCTGTCTAAACGACTACAGGACGATTTTGACTCGGAATCTCTACTGCGGGGTCGTCGAATCTACCTAGACCGTGTTGACGGGCATGCGGCATGGGTTTCTAACCGTGTACTGCAGTTGATGGGTGACCTACCTAACGAGGTAGACGGTGGCCTCATCATCCGTGACTCGTCTGGGAAGCCTACAGGTGAAACCGCCCGCATTTCTGTGAATCGAACCTGCTCACGGAATCCAGGAATTTTCGTCGACACCGCGATGGCCATTGTGCCTGTTCCAGCACCAACGACAGCCCAGCTGCGCGACTACTTTGACAGAACTGTGAAGGATGCGCACGCCGTGGGCTTGACCTCTATCCACGATGCCGCGACAGAACCCCATGAGATCCAATTTTTTCAGGAGTATGTTCTTCGGTGATTCACATTTACATGGACTGATTTCCGTCAAGGTATGCCTCAACTCGGAAACTTCCTGTACGTGCTTTGTTCGCCAAATTCGGATATACTATAATTTCCGTAGCTCCGGCTCTACCTCATGGGCCACATTGAGTCCGATGAATATTGGGGTAAAAACTTGACTCGTCTCATCGACTACGGCATTGCAGGGCGTCTCAATCTTCGTAGCGTCAAGCTTTACACCGATGGTTTGTCTCACCGATTGTTTTCGAGACTTATGCGACTAACACAATTAAAGGTGCGCTTGGCTCCTTTGGGGCGGCTCTGTTAGAACCGGTTCGTATTGTATCCAATCTTGGAACTGATTTTTGATTCGGAGCAGTACTCAGACAACCCATCCACTAACGGACTCATGCGTGTACAACCACAGACATTGTCAACCCTTGTGAAACAATTCTGGGAAGACGATTGGCAAGTTGTATGTGTTCAATGTATCTTGTGTTCATCGTGCCGCGATGACTAAACACACGCACAGTGCATCCACTGTATCGGCGACCGTGCCAATCGTGTTGCGCTTGACATCTTTGAAGATATCCTATCTAATCCGGAACACGAAAGTGTGACTGAACGACGTCCGCGCATCGAGCATGCACAAATCATGACCCCTGACGACCTAGAGCGAGTTGGACGGCTTCAAGGTATGTCTTACGTTTCCTTCCTGGTGTCGGGGAAACTGATATACAAGCAGTGATACCCAGTGTCCAGCCCACGCATGCGTGAGTTTGTCATACGGTTCGGGGCCTCTTAATGGCTGATACAACCCTCAAAATTGTAGAACAAGCGACATGTGGTATGCAGAACGACGTCTGGTAACTGCTACCATACTCGGTTACCGTTTTTCTGAATGAGCTCTCCAGGGTCCAGCAAGAATCAAAGGAGCGTACGCATATCAAACGATGATCCAGTATGTTTGGTTCTTTACGGCCCTACTGACCTTGATGTTTATCATCTGTTCCAAGAACGTCCACCACAGGGATTCTCCCTCTCGGTTCCGACTTTCCTGTTGAAGGTATCAACCCTTTGTTAGGATTCTACGCCGCTGTGTCTCGTCTCTCCCCTTCTGGGGACTCGCCCCATGGATCACAAGGATGGTGCGACCCGTCGTATGCAGATGTTGACCGGTTCATCTTCATGATTCGTTCCAGGTACCCGTCAGAGCGTCTGACACGGGCCGAAGCGCTGAAAGGAACGACCCTGGATGCTGCCTACGCAGCGTTTGCGGAGGATAAACTAGGCTCGCTCTCGATAGGCAAGAAGGCAGACTTTGTGGTTCTGGATCGGGATATTATGACCATCCCAGATTCAGAGATCCTGGCGACGAAGGTGAAGGCGACGATCATAGATGGCGAGGTTGTCTATGGCAAGCTATGAATGCGTGATACCTTCTCTGGCACTACACTTGTCCGCCAGGTAATTCCCTATCTATTCCCAGCTCTAACATACCCAATTTCCTGTCCCGTTTGAATCGGGTGAGATGCAAACCCTCCCCATGTGCATGCTAGGGAGTGTCCTCCCTTTTAATAACATTTTGTGTGTGCTGTGTCAGCAGGTAAAACTAGTATACAAATGGGTATAGTTACACCACACGTATGCTAAAGTGCGCTCTCAAGTCCAGCCTTGCTCACCCTCCGCATCGGTTGCAGCGTACTTTCACTGACCGGCGCCCTACGCATGTGCCGATAACGTCCCTCTTTATCCTTGATCTCCATATCCTGACCTACAGCGACCTCCCCCACGTCGTCCGAGTCTTGGACCGTAAACAGGGGAGGTAAACTCTCCCGTACGTGACCCGGTCTCCGACTCTGCGCGGCATACGCATAGTTTGTTGGTGGATCTCCCCCATTGTCTGCCTGCCCTGGGGTGACGGGCACCACGCCGACCGATTTTCCGCCGAGTTCTTGTTCCTCAAAGGTCATCAGTTCCGAGACGAACCCGATGTTCGGAGAGATTCCCTTGCGACGCTCGAGGACAAAGGCATAGGCACGCGAGAGCGTCCAGTGATTCGCATGAATGAGATAGGCCATCACCGCGGTCACAGAGCGCGACTTGCCCACTTTGCAATGCACGTAGGTGCTCGCTCCGAACAGACTCGCCTCATCTTTACAAAGAGAAACAAGTCAAAAATACGGATTGGGGGAGCGGAACGATTGAATGCATAATTCCAATTAGAAAGGAAAGTGTAAGGAGAGACGTCCTACCTAGTATCTCACAAGCTTCTTTCAGCCCCATGGTGATTTGATCCTCCTCGACCGTATCCCTCATCGGGATTCTCACATACCGCTCGAAATTGTCTCTCAGATTGAGGCCATGATCGTCATCACACTCTGCTGCAATGTTCAGTATCCTCTTGATCCCGAGCGACTTGAGTTCCTGCACATGCTCTGATAGGGTCGGCTCCGGGCCGAGATACAAAAAGTTGGGAAGGATCATCGAGACAGTGAAAGTGGGGACCTCGTCCTCTGGTGAGGCTGTCTGGAGGTCATCTGGCCGTGCGGTGCTTGGTGATGGCGTGGGATGAGGTATACTCAGCGGTGTGTCGGGTGTGCGAGGTGGTGTTGGACGGATAAATCTGGGAGATGGGGGAGGGAGGAAGTCGGCTGGGCTGGTTGTCCAGCGCGGCGATGTTACGGGAGGCGTATGATTTGAATGTAAGAGGGTGAGATGGGAAGGAGACTGTGGAGGGAGATAGAGCGTGTTGCCATTAGGGCTCGCTGAGAGCTGTGGTGGGGTAATAGGCAGGGTCGCGGAGCGAGTGGGGGCAGTGCGGATGTGGAGACGGGGAAGAGAAGGCTGATGTTCGTCGTCTTCGTTTGTGTTTATGCACGTGAGATTTGGCGCGCTTGGGCGTCGTGGGGGTGCGGGTCGACGGAATGGGAGCTGTGACGGGGGAGGGGAACCGTTAGCGTCGTTTCGTTGATCCGAGGCCATTGTGGGCATGATCGGCACCGGTGACGGCATGGGCTGATCGATTTCGAAATGGGATTGGGTTGGGGCAGAGGTATTGAGGTGAAAGAGGCCTTTTCCCCTTGCACTTTTTAATGGTAGTTCTGTATCGTCGGGATCTGGAGGATGGAGGTATTGTGTTACGAGGTAATTTCGAAGATCCGGATGTGATTGCGCAGCTGCTATACCGCCTCGCAAGTAATGTACGCGACCCTGACCGAGGAAAGACGATATGACGGGAAGGAGAGCCCATGCGGTGACCTGGAGGTTGTCGATGTCAGAGTCGTCTGTTTCCTCACCGTGCACGATGACGAGGTCGCCGTCCCAAGAGGGTGAGGATGGAATGGTGTCCCAGCGATGCTTGTCCTGGTCTGAGGTGATGAACTGGCGGAGAGCGGCGAGAGACTGGAAGCCGCTGCCCGGTTTGCGACATCGCTTGAGGATGAGGGACGGGATGGCGATGTTGACGCTGTCGACGAGGTGTGAGGCGTAGTATGCAGCGAGGGGGCGCGTGTCGAGGACGATGGGGCGCCTGGGCGCGGCGAGACGGGCGGAGAGGACGTCGGGACGCCAGGCAGAGGCGGGGATGGCGCGGTCGGGGGCGTCTGCGGGGAAGCGGCCGTCGTCGGGGGTGTAGTAGACCGAGGACGGGGTGTGCGGGGAGCGCGCGGGGTTGGAGAGCCTTGGGAGCGCGGGGTTGGAGGGTATAGGGCGGCGACGGAGGTTGTTCTGCACACTCGCGCGCAGCTTGGCGAGGTCGGCGAGGGCGCGTGCAAACTCGTCGGACTCGCCGTCGATGGAGAGGATGAAGTCGTTGTCGGGGGAGAGGGCGAGGAGGAGGTCGGTGTCGTCGTCGTCGGCGTCGGCGTCGGGGAGCGTGTCTGGCTGCATGTTGGCGGGTTGGGAGGGAGGAGGCGGTGGTGACTGGCATGGGGGGGTCACGGGGGGGTCGTGTCGAGAATTGAAACTCCACCGGGAGGTACAAGGACGAGGAGGGGCGTCGCGGGTTCAGCGTCGATTGCAACATGTCGTACAAACCCGCAGCGTTTCGATTCCAGCAGCAGACGAACCAGCCAGCAGGCGACTTCAAATACCGCACACAAGTGCACCAGCTCCAGGAATTCTTTCCAGGCTACTCTGTCGAAGGCACGGCCTCTCCTCCTCCCCCCCGCTCCGTCTCATCTTTCTTGCCAGACCTCCAGTCCCTCCTCCTCGAGGTCGCTGGCGACGTCCAGCTCGCGGCAACGAGAATCAGCGAAGGTCTGTCTCTTCCCCTTTTTTTCCCTCTTCGCCCTCTCAGTCGTCTGCTATCTCAGGTCATGCAGAACAGTGGGGCTCCGTGAAAAGCAAAAAAGAGAAAAAACCGCCTACGACCTCCAATTCAACCCCAAAGGACCATCCCATCTCTCGCGATCGCACCGACTCGCGCGGCGGCCGTGGCGGTCGCGGTGGTCGCGGTGGTGCAACAAGAGGTGCCCGTGGTCGCGGCTCAGCACGAGGTGGGCCCGGGGTCAATGGCCACGCCCCACGCTCCTCACATCCCGGAAAAACGTCCTCACCCGCCCCCGAATCCGCGGACAAGCCGCCCGTCGACGACTTTTCCGACCCGGTCCACCTTGACAAACCTGACTGGTCAAATGTCGCCATATCAGCACCACATGAGGCTCCTTCTGATCCCAATCCCACCGTGGAGCTTCCTGCACCAGATCTCTCCCTCCCTGCTCACTCCTCCTCGACACCCTCCTCATGGGGTGTCGGCCCTTGGGGTGCACAAGACCACTCGACATCTGTAATATCAGCTGCCCCAAGGCCCACGAAGCTGCCAGCAACGTCGAAACTTTCTTGGGCTCAAATTGCACGGTATCAGGCTTCCTTCCTCTCTGCCCGCTTCCCCCTCCTCATATATCTTTCACAGCCCTCAAGAAAAACCTGCCGTTGCACCACTACCTCCAGTAGCTCCACGCGTCCCTCCTTCAGGACCTGAACCAGCGGAACCAGCCCCGGCACCGCTCGTCAATGGTGATTCAGACCTAATAGGTGACGGTTGGGAGGATCCGATAACCGTACAACCCCCTACTTGGGATGACGAGCAACAGGTCAAACCCCCTCCCGAAACCGCTTGGTCCTCTCCGGTGCAGACTCAATCAGATGTCCAGGACGAAACTCTTGCTCCTCTGCCCCAAGAAGAGCCTGCGCCTGAGATTCCTGCACCCATGCCTTCCAAGGCAGACCCGACCCCTCAACAACCAGCAGAAGAACTGGTCACTGCTCCAGTGCCATCAAAGTCCCCGCTGTCTGTCCCTCCACGGTCGTCTACTGCTTCGCATCGTGGCGCGAATAAGTACAAGGCAATCGACCAGGCTGTTGTCATGCCCTCCTCGGGTTTCAACCCAGGACTCGAGAAAGTTGGCATGCAATTCGGTAGTTTGAGCCTTGGCGGCGATGTGATCGAGCCATCCCCGTTGGTGATTATTTCGTTTATTCGATGTTCTGGCTGATTGGTATCGGCAGGACTGAGCCTCCCCCAGTTTCGGAGCAAGTTTCAATAAATGTAAGGCAGTCGCCTCAGCAGCTTATTCAACCATTGCCTCAGGCACAGGCATCTGCTCAGGAGTCACCCGTGGCCACCTCCCCAGTTCAGTCTACCGCTGCACCATCTCAAACCGCGCCTCAACAGCAGACTACACATCCCCTGCCTGCACCAGCGACAGTATCCGCCCCCGTTCCCGCTCCTGCACCTGCTTCCGTTCCTCAATCTCAACCGTCGCTCTCATCTGCCATCTCACATCCCTCGATCTCCACCTCTGTCAGCCAGCCAATAATTTCCAGCTCCCCTGCCTTCTCTCAACAACAACCCCAGGCTTCCATCCATCCATCGCTCTCCCACCACCACCAGCAAGCACCCTTGACCCAGCACCAAGTTCCGACTCACCAATATACCCACCATGGTCTTCCCACTCATCTCGATGCCACCCAGAATCCCGCCCAGCAATCTCAACATGCAGCCCAGCCCTCGCAGCCCCAAGCCTCTGCAGCCCATTCGGCGTACTTCCGGCAAGCAGAAGCACCTTACTTCCATACCCCCACCCCACCTGCTGGACAGGGCCAGGACTACAATATCTTTGGTCAAATCGGGCAACAGCATCCTTCCCAGGCATCACATTTGGGTGCGTTCGCGAACAACGATTATGGGTATGGTGATAATCAGAGGGTATGCTTTTCGTTTGTCCTTCAAGTACTTGACTGAGGCTATTCAGGGCTTCTACGACTCGTACGCTCAATCACCCGCCTTCGGAGGAAGCCGCAACGTTCTCGGTCATGACGATGTCAAAGGTCTTCCCGCCTCCCAACAGCTCCCAGGGAACAATGTCCTCCCACCCTCCAACGCTCAATCTTCGCAACTACCTCCCCAGGGTGGCGCGCAACCCCAACCATCCGGCGGCCAAGGTCCTCAGCAAAGCTACCCTCCTCCCGTCCCCTACTACTATCCGTACCCGCAGAACCAGTACTACGGTACCCCGTACAATTCAGGCTACGGTGTTCCCCAGCCGTTCGTCAAGTATCCCACCATGTTCCAGCCTGGTCCTCCTACACAGGGCGCTGCGCCGTCCCCAGGGGGCAAGCAAGGTCCCGGCTCGGTGCAGTCCCAGTCGGACCATTATGGTCGTGGGCTTTACGGTCAACAACATCACCCAACCTCGGCCTATGATGATCTTGGATATCAGCATCATGCACCACAACACAATCACGCTCCAGGAATGAACAACCTCACGTCGAGCGAGTACAGCAAGCACCCACAGCTGTACGGTGGACAAGCTATCCAAAGCTTCATGGGTCTCGGCCAAGGTAATGCGGCTGCGTCGGGCCCTTCGCTTGGTCAACGCGCAGGTGGTACATCCCCCGAGACGGCGTATAAACCCTACTCTCAAAACGTTGGTGCGAAAGACGGCACTGCAGGTGTTGGTGTCGGCCAAGGTGTTGGCCAACCTCAGTCAGGGCGCGGTGTTCAGCAAGCGCACAGCCAAGGTGGTTTCTACGGGGGTAACCGTTTCGGCTCGAGTGCTGGCGCTGGCGGACCACAGGCCCAACAAGGACAACAAGCTACACAAGGCCCACAAGGCCATGTAGGGTACCCGCAGGGCAATTCGGATGCCAACTTCTACCAGTATCAGCAAAGGCAACAACAGGGCTACTGGCAGTGATTAAAGTAATGTTTTAGTTGACAGTTTTTGGCGTGTTCTGTTTGTCGCCCTGATTATGGTCAGGCTTCGTTCTCCATTGTGCGGTACTCTTTTTTCTCTTCCTATACATATCTCTTCCTCATCCTCTCTCTTTTCTCTCTTTTCATTTTTGCTTCAGCTGTTTGATATCATAGTTGTTACGGTTCCCGAAGTGGTTATACATTGCAATGTACCTCCTAGCAACATGTCTCTAACAAACAGCCTTTCCAAACCTCTCAAAAACTATCTCGCTGCAAGCGGGATACATGGCCTGCCGATGACACTTACCTGATCACGATTACCAACCACAAAGTGGCGGAGTGATACTTGCAAGCGCGAAAAGATCTGCAGATTGCCCTGGAAAACCGTGGGTGCGCATATGTACCATAGACAGCGACGTATAGAAGCGATGCTAACAAAAGGAAACACGTTCTAAACCCTGTCACACCAAGGCACATTGAACCCGTAGAGAGTGCGTGTGCGTACAGAAACGACGTGAAAAAGGGCCACAGACGTGCAAAGGCTTTGGGTCCGCAATATCAATCTCGTATGTTTTTCTCTCACCGCAAGCGGCTGTCGACGTCACCGTGAGTTCCCATCAAACGCCGGCCCCGATAGCCGCATGGAAGGGGGACGGGAGGAGAGCTTACCGGGCTTCACGCTCGCTTTCCAACAACGCGAGAATGTCCTCTTCCCTTACGGGCCCCTTGACGTTTCGAATGATCGTTCGTGTGGTGTCGTCCATGAACTCGACGCGTACTTGGGTGACACCACCTCGAGAGCCAGTTCGTCCAAGGACCTAGACAAGGAGGAGAACCACATGTGATGAACAACGCAGCGCGAGTCATTGGGAGATTGTAAAGACCTTGATCACTTTGGCAAGCTTGACGGGTGCTTTTGATGAATCCTGGGAGACGAGTGAGTCATCGCTGTTAAGAGCCGTGCTGTGGGCAGCGTTGTGGACGTACCATGTTGATGAGGAGGAATTTGTTGATGAACGCACGAGCGATCTGTGTGGATTATGGCTTGTAAAACAAGATTAAGGTTTAAGATATAGATAAAACTCCGCCGGCTAAACCCGACACAGTGCCCCTGACAATGTGTCGTAGGGCTAACAGCAATATCGTACCGCACACAAGACGCGGATTCCTGTGCGCCGACAAACAGCGGCGGTAACGATGACGATAACAACGACGTGGGTATCTTTTGATTTCACTGGCTAGTCTGAGGTACGGGAATAAACAAAAAGAAAAATAACACATCAATATCCAACAATATTAACTCGCAAGGTAATACATCTAATCATAAATATACACGAGAGCGAAACGAAAAAGGGGGACGAGGAACAAACGGATAGCATGTACCAAACATAAACAAGACCAAGGCTGGCTTAGATTTTTCTTGGGGAACTGCAAAATCGTAACGGTTGAACTAAGGACATACGACGTGGCACTCATTGACGATTTGGAGGGGGATAGTTACCTGGAAATCACTCTTCGACTGTCACAGTTCGTCGAGGTGTACCTCCTCTCTGACGTACACGAGACTCCGCAAATGCGCTCGGTGCGACGTAGATAGCTTCTGCAAAGGCGAAAGCAACGCCAACGGCGGCGTCAAGGATCCGCCATTGGGATCCAATGACATCTATGCCTTCAATCGTACCATTGAGAGCTTTGTACGGGTACCCGAACTGAGCAGCTAGACGCAAGATGGACGCCGTGAGAGGGTCGAGAGGAAGCAAGCGATGGGCACGGGCAGAAGTGGAATTTGCGGGGTGGAACGAAATGATGGAGCCGAGAAGAGCAGGGATAACCAAAGTGGGTATCGACCAGTGGAGGAGAACACTCCAAAATACAGAGGACTGGAAAGTCGCGAGGGGAGGATAAGGAACCGCGAGCTGCCAATGGCCAGTGTTGACGATTCGCGGGAAATAGATCTAACACGGAATCAATGAACGAAACAGAAGTAGAAGAAAAGATTTATACCTCCAAAAAGTTCCAAGGAATGACTTGATACAAAACATAGAGTAGCTCGAACAAAGCGGTGACGAGCGAGATATTGAGGGAATTCGAGAGTGTCTGGGATGAACAAGGCTTAACGACGCCAAAATATGATCAGAATTGACGTACAGATCTGGAAGCGAGCAAATACACGCGAGCATGGTGTTTCGCACCCGTCTGTAGCGTCTTGAATGTGGTATCAGCAAGCTCAATGGACGGCTTAGGAATGTTGCGCAGGATGCTACGCGGAGTGGAAGTGAGCATCATACTACGCTCCTTCAGTGGGGTGTGCGCAGGAAGTTCACTAAGGGTCTCTTCCTCGGATGGCGAGATAGGAGCGTTCTTGAGCATCATCGACACCTCCCGAGCCTCCGGAACGGGGGTGGCCACGCGGGGAGGGTTGCGACGGGTAGAGCGAGTGGAAGGTGGAGTAGTCAACTTCTCTCCCGATATCACCTCCGGCGATTTCGAGGTAGGGGATGGAGCGGAATTCCTGTGGGGGGATGAGCGAAGGAGGACAGCGAGTATAAAGCGAGACGCACACATGGATGATTTGCTGTACTGCTCTTCTCCGTTTGAAGAAGAGACCCGAGAAGGCGGGATCATCCTCCAGCGAGGCCTGATTGTCGTCAAGATGTTTTCGGATCCGGTGTTGGAGTTCCTCCTTCGTTCCAGCATCGCTGATGCGCAGAGCAAAGGCTATCTCCTTGAGCTCTACTTTCTTCTTAGGCTGGAGGGAGCCAGAATACACGGCTGTTGTCATCGTGTTCGTGCTGCGGTCAACGTTGATAATGGGACAATGTGGTTTGGGATGAAGGTCAATAAGGGCTCAATCAACAAATCGCGTCGACACGCAAGCACGTGACACGTTCCCCATACGGACCCCGTACGTAAGTGCACGGGGTCCGTTGCGGATGCATATACGATGGTCACCGGCGGCCATATGACACCGCTGACGACTGCACGAGTTATATATATGTGCGATTCTCTTCCTTCCCTAACCACCACGGTCTTTTCTTCCTTCTCCTTGTCCTCTGGTAGGATATCCACGGCCAGCTAGCATGCGCTCGATCGTCTGTCTTCTCTCGCTCCTTTTGCTTGCTGGTCAAGGTCAGCTTCTCGCTCCTGAAACCGCCCTGGTGTTGATTTACTTCCTAGCGCTTGCGTTGACTATCGACGTCGGCGGCATCCTCGGCAGCGTGTCTGCTAGCGAGTTCCTCGATGTTACAGACACATATCTTTTGACCGACGTGAGTGCCAAGTCTCTGGTAGTTTGTCGGACTATAAAGATCTTTGAACCATCCAGTGCCAAACCCAGTGCAATAGTGCGAACTCTACGATCAGCGTGAGTACCCGCTTCTTTCGGTGATGTCACGCACATACGTCTCCTTCAGAGTTGTGGCACCAACGATCAGTGTCTTTGCGATACATCTATTGTCACTGCAATCACTGGCTGCCAACAATGCATGTTCAATGATCTTGTTGCCAAGTTTGCCACAAGCACGGATCCTCGCGCTGGTTCTGCCACCGCGCTCACAGGTAAGCTTGCAACATTGGTATTCCTTGCATCATTCATCCTCACGCATCCGCAAAAGCTTACGCAACAGCATGTTCGGGCGTCAATGTCACCGTCCCAACATCTCTTGTCACCTTGACAACCCCGCCGGGCTGGAACGGTCCCTTTGAAGTTCAGCTCAGCACTGGGGAAACAGTGTTGACTGTGGCCGCCGCCACTCTTCTGGGTGGGGGTGCTCTTTTGCTTTTGTCGAACGTCTAGACGATTGGGCGCCTGGTCCCGTTTGGTTTGTAGACACTCTGGAGCATCTGTGATGCCCTTGCAATCCTAGTTTTTGTCTGCTAAGTATCCGGAAACAGTGTTGGCTGTGCATTTCCGCAAGTGTCTGGGGCTGCAATGTGTGGCTGTACAGTTGCCTTCGAAACCCATATTGCTGCTCGTCTGACCCGTACCACTCCCGACTCGTCCTAAGCACAATCATTCTACACCGACGATCCTCTTGGCCAGAGGTCCATTTTTTACTACTATCCATATATTTCTATGCATAATGCTTGTTCTTCGTTCGTCGCTTCGCGCGTGGGGCGTCCCCTAGCAAATGCATCGTATCGGAATTCGACTTTCATTGGCATCCGAAACTACTTCAGAAGCTTATCCAGACAAACCAAGCCTACCGTGTACGACTCGCGTCCTTGTCCATGTCGTGCTCAGGGTTTTTCTTCCTCGGCTGCTTCTCATGCCTCTGCCGCTGCACTCCGCAAGCCATCCCAGTACGAACTTCCGACAGATGTTTACTTCTCCGAAAATTCACCTCTCGCCCCTTCCACTCGGTTTGACTGGAGACTGCGAGCCACATCGCGCAGTCGCCATCACAAGCATGATTCCCTAGAGAAGCAAGTTGGCAAGAAAGTATACATGAAACGCGTCGTTCCTTCGTATACCCAAGTCCAGCCGAGCGAGCCACTATACGAGGAGATCCAGGCCTACCGTGAGCAGTAAGTTTTTGATTCCATAATAAAATTAAATGGCGGTGCCATCGGGCTGTCGCAGTTTTT